>JARPMJ010002394.1:0-119787 GCA_033366665.1 Phoxinus dragarum
CTTTGCAAAGTCTGTATAACACCATCAAGCATGGCTGGCCAACGAAAATTCAAAGTGTGCCAGTTGCACTAAAACCCTTCTTTCCTTTCCGAGATGAGCTCACTATTAAGGATGGAATCATCATGAAGGGAACAAGAGTTGCAATTCCTCAAAGCCTACAGAGTGAATATTTACAGATCCTGCACAAAGGCCATTCCGGAGCTGAAGCAACCAAGCGCAGAGCGCGTGATGCTGTTTTCTGGCTGAATATGGCACAGGACATTGACAACTTCGTGCAGTCTTGCAGCATTTGCAACGCTTTAAAACCTCATCAACAAAAAGAGCCGTTGCACCTCCATGAGATCCCAGAACTGCCTTGGTCCATTGTTGCCGCTGACATATTTGACTGGAACAGCCAACAGTACCTAGTGCTGGTAGATTCCTACTCCAATTGGTTTGAAATAAACCCACTTCGAACCTTGTCGTCGCAAAACGTCATCAACAAACTGAAGAAGCACTTTTCTGTGCACGGTATTCCCCAAAAGCTAATCACTGACAATGGCACCCAGTTTACGAGCCAGATCTTCAGAGACTTTGCAACATATGGGACTTTATCGTCACATCACTAGCAGCCCCGAGTATCCCCAGGCGAACGGTCTTGCAGAAAGAGCCGTTCGTAGTGCAAAGCGCCTGCTCGAAACCACCAAGAGGGATGGGACAGACTTGTATCTGAATTTGTTAAACATCCGCAACATTCCTCGAGATGAGATACTGGGTTCACCGGCACAGAGATTGATGTCCAGGGTAACACGTACCAACATGCCCATCAGCAAGGCAGATGCTTAAACCAAGATTCAAAGGACACTGTGAAAGTCAAAGCTCAAATCTCCAAAAAAGAGACAAATGCAAAAAGTGTACTTTGATAAAAGAAGCAAACCACTCTCTCCACTGCATGAATCCCAAGTGGTACGGATGCAAAACAGCAAAGGGACACGATAAGATTGGAGTTGTTAAAAGCACTCTCACGGAGCCCAGATCTTATGTTGTGGAGTCAAACGGTAAGGAGTACTGGAGGAATCGCCGACATCTACTTCCTGTAAAAGAACCACTCTCACACAGCGCAGAAGCTGACCTGGAGGACTTATTGTCACAACTCCCATTTGAGCCAGACAACATCAATGTGTCTAAGGGTGCACTGCATGATGAAGAAAACATTCCAGCTGAGCCAACTGCTCAAACGTTACCATATCGTACTAGATATGGACGGATTTCCAAGCCAAATCCTAAGTACACTGTTTAATGCAAATTGTAAGACAAAATAATAATAGTTCCGATCTTTTTATTTTATTTCTTATTTTCAGTCATAATTTCAGTTTAGCACTGCGTGAACGTTGCAAAGATGTTTGTGGAAATAATAATGTTTTGACTAGAGGAAAGTATAAAACTAAAGAAAGAGGATGTAGATAACTGATGATGTGTCATCCAGTTAGTTATAACATACTTAAGTTAGGTTTAAGGAAGCTATGTTCATATATGGTATTTCCCTGTGTTGAAGTGCCCCCTGGGAACGAGGGCGGAGGGTTGTGATAGAATGTACTGGCATGGTATGGTTAGCAAGCTCTCCATGGTGGCTAATAAAAGTACGAGTTGTTCTGAAATATATAAACGTCTCCATCTCTATAACAAACTACACAGTAGTTTATTGTAATAGTCCCGCCTTGCATTATTTTCACAATAAAAGTCTAAATACAGTATTATATTGTGAAATATCACAGTAAAAGCCTGTGAGAATTGGTAATACTGCAATTTATTGTGAAATATTACAGTTATATGTTGTGAAATCCTGGAAATATTTTACAGTGTATATCAGGGATGCTCAACTTCAGTCCTGGAGGGCCACTGTCCTGCAGAGTTTAGCTCCAACCCTAATTAAACACACCTGAACAAGCTAATCAATGGTTTCAGGATTACTAGAAAAGAGCTTTTGTCAGGGTTGAAGCTAAACTCTGTAGGACAGTGGCCCTCCAGGACCGAAGTTGAGCATCCCTGGTGTATATACATGCACAGTTTTTATATATTATAAAAATATAGGCTATATTTCACACACACATACATTCATAGCCTATACATAATTTTACATGAATATAGAACGTATTTGTTTAGCTTACACATTAACGCAATCAGCAATCTTTCAACAGTCTTCTCTTGCTTTGGCAGCAGAGACCGTATTGTTTCGAGCTTGTAATACATATTTAAATTAATCGTAATTCTGAATGATTATCTCTTGCTCCTCCGCGGAAAAAATATATCGCTCTCGCTCTCTCCATATCGAACGCGATTGGTTGTTTGGTGCCAACGTCACTTTGGTATGTGCACGCGCTCGTGGAGTAATCATAGTTTAAGATCAAAGCCTGAGTTGACAGAGAAAGTTGATGAGCTGCGTCATGGTACCAATAAAGCCTGATTGCATCGGTTTGGTTTTGTCAACTCAAAACTAATCCTGTAACCCTGAGTTTGTTCAGCTACCTTCATGGTACAGGCCCCAGCTACAGTGTTTGAGGGCGGGTCTGGTTGTTTGCTGATGAACAACGTAGAGGGCATTAGGCAAATGTTTTAGCCGTCACGGAAGTGGGATTTGAATCCTCATTTAGGCGGTTCAGAGTAGATTATTTCTTTTGAGAAACAATAACTTTATCTATCGTGCTCTTTCGTCTGCATAACTTTGCAGATAGTTTACATTCACAGACAGCTACATTACACAAGACATGAAAGGAAATATTCGAAAAAGCATGGTTTGAAAATTTGAGTCTGGAAAATTTTTAAATGGAAAATGTGTAGGAACCCCTCCCCCCACACACACACATTTTACACACTTTTAATTTAATTTAGAGCATGCTTAGAGTCTCAAAAGCATCTAAAAAGAATATTAAAGTTTGATGCGTTGCCATGGCAACAGTATTTAAGAAATCAAGCATCCTTTCACAAGTCTACATCTGCCATGTCATTATAGTGATGACATTTTTAGCAAATCAGGTAAAAATAAGATAAGAGGGTGATTTCAAAGCATGAAAGAGACACACTTCCTGCTGCCAGTTGGCGGTGCTATGACTGAGTCACAATAGTCACAGCGGTGATCGGTCTCTATGAACACACAGGTGAATTTTCATCAAGATCAGTTAATATATGTATAACACACTTCCTGTTTCACTTTTCTCGCCATAAAATTAATGTCAACGCCATGGCCAAAGCATTTAAGATATCCGAAAATATCCGCTTGCAATTTTACATCAGTCTTGACTTTATGCAGACCAATTTTGGATTTTTGGATAATCATGTAGGTGGAGTATATCAAATTCCAGACCCGATGAGGTCTAAATGTGTACCAAGTTTCATACTAATACATGCAAGCATGTTTGATATATGTTTTGGCGTTTTATGGAATAAATTATTTGTAATAAAGAAACCATTTAAGGAGTATTTTACATGCGACTTTAAACGTGGCTCTGTCAGTTGTATCATAATCAATTACTGAAACTATCCGTTTTACATCTGTTAACATTTTATATATAACTTGTATATATTTTATTTATTTTTGAACCCTATTGTTTTATTCATGTGTTTTTTGGGGGAAACATGACAGGTTGGGCAGATCAGTAGACCTTTATCTGTGCCTGTATTAAGTAGACTCAGATTTATTAGGCAAGACTGAATGATCTTAAGTTTCATCTCTGACTGTTTGTGTTTGTTCTTCAGGTGTGTTTGGTGATGATGTGGAATCAGTGTCCGTGATGAAGGGAGATTCTGTAACTCTACATACTAACAGAAACATAAATAAAGATGAAGTGTTTGAGTGGAAGCAAGAAGATATTTTCTTTGCTAGAGTCAACTGTGGGAAGAACGGTCAAATCGTACAAAATGTAAATGAAGCAGTCACAGGCAGAGTGCAGATGGACAATCAGACTGGAGATCTCAAAATCATGAAGATTAAAGACTCAGACTCTGGACATTATAAACTTATGATGGAAGGGTCATCTTCAAAGGAATTGAAATTCAGTCCTCAGTGAGTATGTCTCTTTTTTGTTTACCTAATAATTGTATTACTTACATAATTATTTATCATAATTATCTGAAATTATAATTGTTAAAACTGCACAATTTTACTAGCAAAATGTCATTTGTTGTTTACTAGGTAATTTTAAATGAAACTGTTATTAGAAAATACAAAAGATTACAGCTTATTTAAATTCCATTTATTATTAATTACATTAGTTCAGTCACCAGTTGAAAGCATTACATTTACCAATGTGCCTCGGGTCTCAGAGCAAGATAGACATGTTACTGATTTAGTGCAGTTACTTCAGTATGACTGTTCTTGTAAAACTTTATATTAGGTGTCTTCTACATACCTGCATAAAGAAAACAATTGTTTACCATTATGTTATTCTGTTGATGTTATATTGCAAAACACTTGTGCTGTTGCTGTCAAGGTGTATAATGGGTAAGATTAGGGATTAAGGCTGGCTCATTGTGTAAGGTAAGGGTCAATGGTGTAATTATAGATGTAATTATATGTAGATATTTTTTAAATAGAAGGGAAAAACATTAAATGAATAATTTAAATGTTAGTACAGTTTAGCACACTTAATATAATGTGGGACCAATATTTTTTATTAACAAAATGCAATTGCCACTGTTGAAGATTTTATTATTTAGAAAATAAGTAATTTAGTTACATATTAAGACACTATTATTTATTTCCTTTATGAGTGTGTGACTTTGGTTTGTCTTTTGGGGGCTTACAGAAAGGTCAGAATAGCTGATGCAGCAGTGAATTCTATTTAAGTGTGTCACATGGTGCAAGACCCTATCTATAGGATGTATGACCATTTTTGGAGGCGATGTATGTATATATGTGAAAAGCTAACCGATGTTCGAGAGTCATCTCCTGCGGGGAGTCATCTCCTGCGGGGAGTCATGTCCTGCAGGACCTCCTTTCGGGAGGTTGCTCGGCTTTGTTTTGTTAAATAAAGTCTACAATATTTCTGGCATCAAAGATCTCTGAGAAGTGATTTCATAAAAAGATTGAAACCACAACACCACAACAGCCATGCAGCATATCGCACACGAGCAGACGTGAAAAAAAACTCATCACACTACAGTGATGGGGACAACCAAAAATAATGCTGAGTGTAAGATAAGCTTTCAATCACCAAATGACAAATAACTTCAATCACCAGGTGATAGAAAACGCAGGCAACAGTACAAATAGAAGTAACTGTATTCATGTTGTGTAGCATCGTTGTTATATCGGATACCATATTGTTATCCACAATTTCCTAACCTTCACCAAAAGTGGTCAAGTAAATGCACAAAAAAGGTCACATACAGGATCGCTTTGTGGCTATTTGAGATGCTTTCTGTGTTTGTATGCAAGTAATAATAACTCAAAAAATGCAGCTAACTTACAAAATTAAAGTTAATTTAAAGGTCCCATGACATGGGGTTATTTTATTATTTTATAATGTTTCCTGGGTTGCCCTTATAATGTTAGTATGTTTTTTTTAGATCAAAAATAGTCATAATTTAGAAATAAAAGGCATTTTTCCTAGCCCAGTTTTAGCCTCTGATTTGAACGCTCTGTTTGACGGGGCGTGTCTGTGTGAGATTCAGTGTAACCGCCCACTGCTGTGATTGGCTGACATCCTTGCATATGAAATAGCTACGTATTACATGTGAAACTCTCTCGAATACTTTTACTACAGTTATTATACGTTTTTACTATTACAGCTATCGAGATTAATGAATCGTCAGAAGTTTTTAAAGTATTTAGATCTATTCCCATCACATAAAATGTTGCCGTGATGAACATTGCTAGCCTGGGAAAACCCAGACCACTTCCGGCAAATTTAGATTTGCTCTGCAAGTGGGTCTGGCAAAGAGCCCATTGAAACCCATTTCCAATCCGCCGAAATCGCGGCACCAATCAGAAACGTTGGGGCGGGGCTTTACACGATGACGACAGAGCAGAGACGGTGACGCAGATTTTGTACATTACAGAGATGGATGCCGCCGTGGAACATCACAACATCACTCGTTCGAATCAGCTATCGCGTCTGTTTCAAGCGATTTAAAATTGTAATTTTCGTTAACACAAACAGAGAATTACTGAGAGTCTCGAGATGTTTCTCCGTCGCTCTGCATACGTCATGTCATTCATCGCTCTGATTGGTTTTAGATCTATCCGACGTCCGTTGGTGACGCCCCTGTGGAAATGAATTGTCTATGGAGGTTTGCCAGACCCTATACTCAGTTACAACTGAGAGTGGTCTGGGTTTTCCCAGGCTAGAACATTGCGCAAGCAGATGACAGTCTGTTGTTGATCGCGAGAATGAAGATCTTATCAAAGCAACGCAGTTTCTGCACTCTCTCTGCTTTCACCAATGCAAACACGGTGATGTAAATACAGTAAGAGCTTCATGTGCAGTGTAACACCGTCATTGATTTCACAACGAGTTTGGCAAGTGTCCAGATAAACTCGCACTGTGTGGAAAGATTGTTCTTTGATCGCTTTCTGTATATAATTTATTCACAATTTAAATAAGATTATTTTCATCCTACTAAAGAAACGATGTGAAGTTGATATTTTAGTCACTGGCTTGACTTACTGATGCATAAACAGATTTTAACTATTTTGAGAGAAAGATTACCTGTCTGAACTTGAACAATTACACATCAGAAAGTGTTGCTTGGTAGCTCGATCGATTTATTTTCAGACGTTCATCGAGGCCAGCTCTGTAGTGATCCAAGTTGAGGAAACAGTCGTCGGTGAAATGTTTGCCGCAGACATGCAAAACTTTGGGGAGTTGTGTCGGCGCATTTCCAGAGAAAATGAAATGAATCCACTGGTTCTTCTGGGGCTTGGGTGAATGAACTAAAAAAAGGCGTCGGTGTTCATTTGTACATCCAATTATTGAACAATTGACCTATGGCTAAGCCATGCCCCCAAACGTGATGAGCCAATCACATTGCGCATAGCTAACCAATACACTCGACATTCTCTGCTTCCACGTCCATTGAAATGCATTGCAGTTAGTCAGTTTTCGTTTGTTTTTATGTTTTTTTCTTGTCATTTTAAGTTTAAAATGGTCAAACGGTGTGCATGGGGTACATGCAACTCCGACACTAGGGTATCCCGAGAGGCTGGGCGACGGTGGTGTGTGTTTTTTACCCTTTCCCAAGCCACATCTCAACCGAGATAAGTGTCTACTCTGGATTAAGTTATGCGGTAGACCACAACACCAACTAAACGTGGATAAATTAAACAAGGATGTCTACATCCGTTCTAAGGCAAGTCAACAACGTATTTGAACGTTATCTTTAACATCTCTAACGTAACGTTAGCCTAACATTAGAAACCGTTAACGTTAGCTTCTAGCTGCGTTGTACATCATGTCACTTAGCTTCATTAACGTATCTGCAAATAACCAAGATCACAAATGTTAGCAATGTTGTGCTGAATGATTCATGTAAATACTGTAGCACCAAACTAACGGAGAGGGTAACGTTAGGCTACTCTTGGTAAAGATGGTAAAAAGGCTTGTCCTGGAAACGTATGCAACTTAACGTTACAGTGATGCGCGGGGTTGATCCAAAATGAGCGGGTGCCTAGCGGTTACGAGTCATCCAAAAATATTTGTAATGATATTCGGGTCGCGGTCGGTCAGGTCGTTTGAAATAAAGATGCCAATTAAAAATTTCCTTTGCAATTTATATAGTACTACACAATTTTCTACGAAATACATAGGTCTACACTTTATTGTCTGAATAACTGGCGCGAGGATGACGCATGAGCTCAGTCTGCAGGCAGAGATGAACGTGGGAAATCCTTATTTACCTTTTGAATGTTGAGCGCGTTATTAACTTTTGAATAAGAGCTGACGCGGGACAAAATGCCCGATTTCCCAACACGTTGAACTGAGCAATGCCATTGTGCCATTTTAATAGGCTACTTTTAAACGCATATAGCTCAGTAATGTCAGTTTTATTTATTTGCTGAGAGGGGGCGGGGTTTTTGTTGGGGAAAATCGGGGGAGAGACGCACACTTCGATTAGACTGGATAAATACATGCAGCATCTTAATTGTTAAGAAACTGAAACGAAATAAATGAATAAATCAAGCCTTTATTACAAAACACTAGGCTATATCATACAGCATTCAGAAAAATGCTGCGCCCGCACCCTAGTTCCTCCGTCTATGGCCCAATTACGCTACTATGAGCATTTACTAGCTACTTTTTTAAAAAACGCGGGTCAGGAAGCGGGTCGGGTACAATATTTATTTTGTTTTTTTGCGGTCCGAGTTGCGGGCGGATTAGTTGAAAACGTCGGTCGGAGGTGCGGGTTGTTTATACATTGACCCGCACATCACTGGCAACTTAGACCTGTACATATTTAATTTGATCATGAACCATTAATTACATATTGAAGCGCAACATTTTAGACAACTTTTCTACCAAAACAACTGGGGAACTTCTTTTTTTTTTTTTTTTTTTTTGGTTTATCACGTTTATACTGACCTATTTTTGCCTGGAGCTGAAGCTTTTCATCGACCTTCTCAACAAGAAAATTATTAATACAACCCTCCAATGCATAGTTAAGGCCTTTTTGGTGACTTCGAGATGATATATAATCTTTCTGTCTCCAAAAATCATCAATTGCCTCCTGTGAAATGTCTCACTGTGACAGCTGCCATAGCTAAGCCTGTCACCGAATGTTGACTGTTTGTCCGTGTAACTGGAGGGGGCGTGGCTTAGCCATAGGTCATTTATTATCCTTCGTTCACTCAAAAGCCATGATATCTCTCGTGGACAAACTAAAATCGCACGCACGCGTTCCTACTTCCTAGCTCATTTTCTCATGGACGGGAAATATTCTCTGGGCGGGCAAAGCAGAGAAAGGGGAGGTAACATTTCTCCTTATGACGTCATAAGGAGGAGATTCAAGATCAGCCCTATTGAAAAAAAGTATTCTTTTACTTGTATTAGGGGTAGGCGCTATACCGGAACGTGATTACCGGTATTATGTTGTGCCATGATATGGATTTTGCGATACCGTTAGATATTCATAAATAAAAATGAATATATCTTGCAGTTATATTGTTATAACGTAATATTCTCATTTTCCACTAGATATTTTCCTCAACATCTCATCAGGAATTTAAATTTTGGCACTCGTTGTAGTAGCTGACCACTAAGGGAGTGAACGTATACAGTGACTGTCAGGGTTCTACCCTGGCTGCTTTGTCTTTGTTTCATGCATCTATGTTTGTGTTGTGCTTAAACATGTGGTTTTGTCTTTGTTTGTGTTGGCCATGTGCTCCTCTGTTCCTGTCTCCTTGTTTCCCTGTAGCTTGTCTAGTTAGTCCTCGTTTTTCTGAGTACTATTGTCACCTGTTCCTCATGTTCTCTGCTCCCTTGTTTGGATTCTCGTTTACGTGAGTGTGTTCACCTGTCCCTTGTCTGAGTGTGCTCTTCTGTTCCTCTTATTCCTCTGCTCCTTTATGTGTCTTGTGTTGCGTCTTACTCAGCTAGTGTCTCTTTAGTTGCATGTTCATGTCTTGTTCTGTGTAAGCTCATGGCTAGCAATTGGTTATTGTTGGTCATGTGCTTGTGTGTGATTTTCATGTTTGATGTGAGCACATGGCTTGTCTCGTTATGCTGCCATGTGCTCTCTTATCTAATGTCTGACCCCGCCCATCCTGTTATCTTATTATTGGTTCAGTTTCCCCACCTGTCCTCCCTCATTACCTGCCTTGTTTGCTGTCCCATTTATTCCCCTTGTGTTTGCTGTCCTGTTCCAGATTGTTGTCACACATCGTCGCATGCTGTTGTTACCCTGCATGTCTGATGAGTCCTGTCGTATGCGTTTCCTACCAAGTCTAGTCTGTAGTGTTTTCCCCCACGGGGTAGTTTCTATTTGTTTTACTTTAATAAAGCTCATATTCCTCTGCATCCTTGAGTCCTCACTTCAACCCTACCTCAACCCGTGACAGTGACGTGAGTGACATAACTGCCAGATTCTGTGCTTTCGCGCTATGGCTGGCGATGAGCCAAAGACAGACGCGCTTAGCGCTTGTCATATATCACACCTATTCAGTGTTTTAACCACATAATGTTTATTTTAGGTTTCAGATATATAAATGCATATAATTTATAGCAAAAATAATACATTTATAGTTTGTAAAATACACAATGGTGTCTAAGTAGCAATAACAATCCTTTCAAATATATTTGCCGACGTGTTTTATTCATATCAGATACACAGTGAAAGTAACTATAAAGTTTACTCTTCTCCCAGTTCACCGGCCACTTACTTTCATGTATTTCGGGAGAAACTGGTGAATCCACGTGCTGTAGGCTAATAAATCCAACAGACAGGAATATCTGAACTGTGGCCCATCTCACCTTACAGATCAAGATAATTTATAAAGGTTTTTAAATGACAAAACAAGCTCACTTGCGCGTATTTGTATCTGTATCTGTCAGCCATCGCGATGGACGATGGCATCGTCTATCAGCCCAACCCTAATGTCCGCAAATGATGTCCGCACCCAAATGTGTGCAAACAAATAGCCTAACCCCGAGACGGAGCACGAAGACGGTTCCCACTCAGAAATCAATAGTCTTCATTCGCTGCCGGTACTCGTTATGTCTTCCCACTTTTTGCTCGTCTTGTCGTGCATTCAGGCCTACCTCATGTTGCACATTTGCACTTTTTTGAGAAAAACAATGGCACAATAAAAAAATATTTTTCAGGTCTATGTCCAATGAAATCCCTTACCTTTTTCTAGTTATATGGTTTGCCTTTAATTTAACTAAAGTGTACTAAAATGTGTTTCCAATTTTTTTTTTTTTATCATATCGCAATATAATATCGATATTGTCCGGACAGTGAAAAATATCGTGATATGAATTTTTGCTCATATCGCCCACTCCTAACTTGTATTACGACTCATTCACCTAAGTCTTACACGATAAAATACATTTTTAAAAAGCACTGGCATTTGTTGTCTTCTGATCTGGAGTTGAGCTAAATTTTTCAGCATCCTCCTTTGACTGTGAATAAACGTACGTGCTACGGAATTTAAAAGATTGCCTGGCACACGCTCGTTTTCAGAGTGTTAGTCCTCGTCCATCTCAGAGTTTGCTTAGTCCTATACAGAATGCCAATTATCGTTGTGGGAATTGTGCTCATGTCAGGGTTCTGCCCTGGCAGCTTTGTCTGTGTCTTTGTTTCATGCATCTATGTTTGTGTTGTGCTTCAACATATGGCTCTGTCTTTGTGTTGGCCATGTGCACCTCTGTTCCTGCCTCCTTGTTTCCCTGTACCACACCCTCTTGTCTAGTTAAGTCCTCATTTGTCTGAGTAGTGCTCACCTGTTCCTCATGTTCTCTGCTCCCTTTATGTGTCTTGTGTTTCTGTCTTGTGCTGTGTCTTACTCAGCTAGTAGCTGCGTTTACATGGACCCTTATAATCGGATTGAAGGCTCAATCGGATTGAAAAACCTTCATGTAAACACCTTAATTGATCCGATTGAGCTCGATCCGATTGAAATTTCGATCGGATTGAAAGGGGTGGTTTATTCCTTTTGTAATCCGATCAAGAGAACATGTAAACACTTAATCGGACTGAAAACCAAATCTGAAAGGAATGCGCATGTGCAATGACAGCTACCGAGTTTATACAGTACGATTGCGACTCGCATTGTCAATGGTATTGGTGCTCTCACCCATGGGCGTCAGTTTGGTTTGAAATGTGCTGGGGACAGAGACGCATCATTTTTTTCTTTAAACACTTGCATTTTCCTATCAACAGTGGAAACAACTTTAAATACTCAATCTTTTCTGGTCATACAGAAAGGAATAATGCATCAGTCGCAAGTACTTTTATTTGGGTAAACTCACAATAACAAGAAAACGTTGTGCTTTTGTAAAATAAAATAAAACAAACAGGGCGCGCTATAATTATCTCCATGCGTGAACTGGAGCGCGTCTCAATAATGAACTGAAATACAGTGTATAGCCTCAAAAATATGATGAATATTTCTATATAAAGCTCGAAATGTCCACTTTTAAACTAAAAAATGTGAATCGAAAGCAAATACCGGCTGATTCCATATGAAAGGTGCATTTCTCTCTAAAGGCGCATCCACTTTACAGCGGAGATGTATATAGATATGTTTGGAGCCGACACTGATTTAGAAATATATATTTTATTAATAAACAATAAAAATGCCTCATTATTTTTTCAGACATATTATCATTAGTCTGCTTTTGCCGGTGCTTTGCGGGCAAGATTTGAGCTTGAGCGCGG
The DNA here is from genome assembly GCA_033366665.1 of Phoxinus dragarum. Classification (NCBI taxonomy): domain Eukaryota; kingdom Metazoa; phylum Chordata; class Actinopteri; order Cypriniformes; family Leuciscidae; genus Phoxinus; species Phoxinus dragarum. The sequence goes on from JARPMJ010002394.1 coordinate 12,352, forward strand.
AATAGCCTAGGCTATATTCCTCCATGCACTCAGTATTTAAGCAGAAATTAATATAAACGTGAGAAAAAATAAAACGAGCTCCACAGAACATAAAATATTCATTTTATTTTATTTTTCGTGTTCGCATTTATGAGGAAAAAACGATGTTACGGACGTGACAGTTCTCGTTTACGGACGTGACTGCTCTGAAATCGGCTCTAAAAGATGCTTTTAAAACATTCACAGACCTCAATCAGAAAGCACAAAGCCTTTCTTTAAAGTTAATTTTGTTTTGTATTAATTGTATCTTAATTTTAATCAATGTTTCATCAACCAATTGCCTGGATTTAATAAATAAGTAAAGCAAATATATCTATATCGCGCTCGTCGTCTCCTAATTAGCAGCTGGAGTACGTAAATGTTAAATCTGATTAAAAAAAAATAAAAATAAGCAATAGTAAGAGGGTGGCTGTTATGCGCATCATGGAACGGCGGCGGGAATCGTCTAGTGGACTGATTGTGGCGTAACTGCGCATGTCTAAAACGATCAAATCAGATGTAAAGCTTGTGACATGTAAATGCGCACATCAACCCGATTACTTTATTTGTCGTCCATGTAAACACCTTGTTCGGATTCTTTAATCGGATTGATTTCATTCGGATTGAGCATGTAAACGCAGCTACTGTCTCATTAGTTGAATCAGACCCTGTCTACGGAGAGCCTGGCCACTCCCTATTAAGTCTATTGTACCGAATTTTTGGTTGTAGTTCCACCAGAGTACAACTGGGGGCGATCGCCCGGCTAAATTTGTCTCTTTTACCCCGAGTGCCGTTGAGAAATCTCAGATTTGATTGTAGGTTTGGCAAGTTCAACATGGGTTATAGGTCGAAAGTTGAATAAACGAGTACTTATGTCCTATCGATTTCTTACAGGTTGAGTTGTTCTTGCCCATAACACGCATTCTGCTAATGAACGCTGATTGGTCAGTGAAGGACTGATTACGACCAGAGATACCGCTTGATGGCATCGTGGCATCGGGACCAGTCTTCTAGCAAAAACTCTTCTAGCACGTGTGTTTACCTGTGTGTCCGCTGTGTTGTCGATGCCTCGAGAGAAAAGAAAGTGCAGAGTACCAAAGTGACTGAAGGATTGCCTTTGTAGGAAACTTTTTCCTTCGTCAAAGCAAACCAGGAGACGTTGGGATGTCTTTCAAGCAGAAGTTATTCTTTTATTGAGAACTCTCTGTGCATAGCTGCAGGTCGTCCAGCAGTCGAACTCAAACAGTATACATTTGTAGTTTAAATACATTCCTAGGGGGAGGGATTTACATAGAGGGACTCTGAACAAAGCATGTTAAATGAAGTAGGTGTTAGCTCGTGACCAAACTTTCCGCGGCTCTAATCTCATCAGCATAACTATTGTAAAGTCCCGGCTGGATTCGAACCAATGAGGGCAGTCGAACAGCGGGGAAGGTCTTTGCGCGTTACTGTCTTCCTTTTACGCAACAAAACAAGATTAAATGGAACACAATTCTCATATGTATTTTCTCGTTATTTTCATCTGACTCCATAAATGAAAGGGTTTTAATGATATCTGGGCATCATTAAAATATGAACGAATGTTGATTATTCTTAGACTCTTGTTTATATTTTACCCGTTAGGATCAGGACACTATGTCGCTTTGAGATCCTTAACCAGGTCTCCGCACAAGCGTTCAGTCCTGACGATCAGGAGTAGAGGCAATGGCTAAATATCTAGGATTTTGGCATAATCCCTACACGCAACAATCAAAGATATATTCAGTAGCCCTCATGGGTGTCCTTCAGGAACTTAATTCAACTGTTTTACTTTAGTAGGTTTTGGCCACCATTAAAGACGCCAGTAGATTAATTTTACTTCTCTTTAATGACTTTGTATTGGCCAAGCCCGTGATGGTTCACGTGCACTTACTTACGGTAACATTAAATTAGAACAGAAGTCGTCGGAAGCGTCCAAGCTAGATTAATCAACCAACACCGTGCTGGTCCTAGACGGACATACTCATCCTCTCACTCAAGCAGCCTGCAAACTTTCCTGATATCAGTTATTAGCCGTCGCTAAACTCTGAAGCAGCCTCGTGGTAACATACGAATCCGTTAATCTTATTTGGGAAAAAACAAGTCTCAGAGTCGTTCAGAATAAAATCAAACGATTTTTTCATTTACGATTTATTGACCAGGTAATGAAATAATAGTTCAAAGTCCAATTCAAAAGGATAAATCATCAGCTTAAGCATATAATAACAATATCTCAGAAATCACGGGATTATTACCTGTCAACAAAATTACACACATCGCTTGTGTGGGCAGTCAAACTACAGACTCCCAGAACCTTTTGCTTCTTTTCCTTATAAACCCAGAAATTCACCAAATGGTGGTGTCTGTGTCATTGTTCTTTTAGTTTTTCATTATGATTGGGAGAATGAGACCATTTTACCAGGCGCACTGAGACACTTTAAATGAGACCAAACACATATCGTTACTTTTTTCATACACACATAGCATTGCATAGGTTTTTAGTGTATTTCATGTGAGGAGGAGGGGGTTGAAGGGAGACATGGTGTGTGTGTGTGTGGGGTGGGAGTTGTGTTCTGTTGCATATGCAAGATTCAGTTCAAGTGTTAATTCCCAAGAAAGCCTTTTGTTTCATCTAGGGGGCGCTCAGACAAACTGGCACCAGCCTTACACTATTCAAACACATAGTGGCTAATCCAATCAGTCTAACTATTCAATGTCTGGGGCTGGGGCTCGGGCTCCAAGAGCCATTAAGGCGAGACACTACAGGTGAATAGGGTAATATTTTTAACTAGCAGATATCACCATGAAACTTTCCCAGTTGATTACCTACATTAAGATGAGAAAAAAATGTATTACAAGTTTTCTGTAATTTAATGTTTAAATATGCAAATTAGGCATTATCTAATCAAATATGCGCTAATTTGCCTATATTTTAAAAAACGAAATCTCAGAATTGGATAAAGCCAGGTTCAAAATTCTTTTTTCATTGTGTTCACATATTAGATGGGAAAACAATTACAGAGGGATTTATGGATATCTACTTTTGTTATCCTGTAAATCAGAATATACTGTCAATAGCCTTAAATATATTTTTGCCATGTTTTTTTGGAATAAAATGTTATATAAATCAGGCTAGGAATAATATATTTACAAATCCCTCTGAAATTGTCTTCATAATATAACTAGGTACAATACTGGAAAGTTTGGTGTGTATAGGTGCTACTGAAGAGGAGATTTCGGACTTGGAGTATGAGAGAAAAAGTCATTTTGAGAAAAAGGCATTTAAAGATTTGTAATGTAAAAAATCATACTTTTTTTAGTGGAAACAACTATTTACTGACACAATATCTTATCAAATCATTAGCAACAACAATACAAACCACCTAAATCACATCAAAACTTATAAACACAGCTTTTATGGCCTTTAACTGAACAGAAAAACAGTCAAAAACACACATCTATATGTCAGAGCGCGTCACGTGATGCATCTGAACCAATCACGTTGTCAGAAATTGACATCAGCCAATGAGATTTCGCTTTTAGGGTTAAATGTCCATTTTACTTTCACGATTGGGTACTGATTAAAAGGAAATTACCATATTTGGATCCGTCAGCATTGTACAGAAGAGAGAGAGCTTCACAGCGGTGTGCGTGATTATAGGAAGAACACAGAGATTGCGGAGCAGCGCGTTGATTTAGAACGCCAACTTTTGTTGAATTTCAGAGAAATCTACAGACGCAAATAGACCAAAGTGTAGTAAAATAAAGACCTAAATGTGTATTTTGGACTTTTTTTCACCACAAGTCTGAAAGAAGACATGTTATTGAAGACAAATAGCCCAAAATCTCAAAATTGACGAAAACGATTTTTTTGCCTGCCGTGTCTCGCCTTAAAGACTAAGGCCGTGTGTCCACCAAAGCGTTTTTTCACGCGGCTGGCTTTATTTTTCTATTGTTGTCAATGGGAACGCCGCGTTTTTAGAACGCCAGGAGCGTAACGAGGCGCTGAGCGAGTATTTAACGCTCAAGTGCTGAGCGCTCGGCGTTTTTTACAGGTCGCCGAGAGTTGAAGAATGTTCAACTTTGGGTAAAACGCAGCGCCCATCACTGTCACTTTTTAGCCAACCGTCCAATCACAGTGGAGGAGGGGCGGGACTAATACCACACAGACCAACGGATATTCTGTATCATAGCAACGATGCGTCTCAACTGAAAAAAATAACTGCGCTGCCAAAACGCTCTCAAGCGCCCGCAGCTCGGCGTTTTCAGCAGAGCGCCTAGCGTTTTCAGGTGGCTAAAAACGCTTTGGTGGACGCACGGCCTAAAGGTCAGAGTTAAAGCAAATAAGTGACTGTAAAAAAATCTAACACCCAGCAATGTGTAATTTCTTTGCATCTCCTTTCGAATACAACATTTAAATTACTAGACAAAAAATGATATCTTGAGAAAAGTGTATTTTGAGGGGTATAGCTCCATAGACCTCCATTCATTCTGCACTCGTCCTGTGAGCGCCCTCATGTGGAATCCGAGTGGAACTGCAACTTGTTCAGAAGCCGGAAGTGTAACGAGAGTGAAACTTCTCCCGTTATTAGACATTCTCTGGTGAAACGATGTGCCTATGGCAGTGAGGTCTGCACGGGCTTAAAACTTAAGCCCGAACCCGGCCCGTACCCGAAATAATTTAACCTGACCCGACCAGAACATTACGGTTATATTTTAAGCCCGACCCGAGGTCCGTTTCTCACCTCTTTTTTTTTTCAAATGCTGTATTTTATGATTGCTTGCAACTATAATTAAAAAATAGGCTACATGTACAAACACCGTCTCACTACGGCACTGCGGCCCCTCATCAGTCATCAAACAAGAGAAAAAAAAGGAGAAAAAGCACGGACTTACTAATTATGAAACTTTGATGTGGTTGAACAGGTACACCGTCACAAATTCCTCTGGAACTCGAACATTAAACTTCAAAACAAAGTTTGTGAAGTTGCACAACTAAACACAAATATATCCTTCTCTGTAGGCTACGAGAATGAATTCGAGAACAGCATCGAGAGTTGATGGTTTCACGTTCACTTGTGAAACGTCATCAGTCGCTGCCCAAGTAGGCTACTGTGGTACTACAGTCACAGTACTTGGGCAGCGACTGATGATGTTTCACAAGTCCACAAGAACACAAGTACAGACAAGAACGCATATTGAGAAACGGCCAGTGGGTCTCCAGGACCAACGTTCCCCATAATATAGGCTACTGTCTACTGTCAGTGGAGCACGATCTACGAGTTGCACTATCCTCTCAATCCTCGCAAAAGCAGGCACATGTGTCCCATTAAAATGCCCGCGACACAGTTCCATGCACAGATATTTTAGTTTCATTTAAGTTATAAGGTCAGCTTTGAACAAAGCAAATGAGAAACTAAAATTTTAATTGGGGTGGTTATTATTATTTAAAGAGTTAAGTAGCCTACCAATATTTTGTTTCAATGATTCCCACATAAAGTAATTGGTTCAAATTACTTACTGAAACAATCATTGTAATAAAATATACTTGTCTGTTGACAGTGTTACGAACTTTTAAATGTCTAGAAGGTATTTCGTAACACTTGATTTGAAACTACTGCTGCGGTCTGAGTAGGGTGGAATAAACACACGACACACTCGATTTGATGAGAGGTAAAGCTGGAATTTATTACAAAAAGCCGAAGCCACTAGATCCAGCTCATTAATGTGACATGCCGTGCGCTATGTTCAATCTCTGAGATAAAAACAATAGAAATAAATAGTTGGTAAGAGAACATAAAGTGGCGCCAAAGAAAAGAAATGAGTATAACAAAACAATCTTACGCTAATCCTAACCCTAACCAAAGAAAGATGTGAAAAGAAAACCCGAGATCTTCAGTGCATGCGGGCACCTAAATAAACTAGCTAAATAACAAAACATACAGGGAGTGGCGCTCACTCCTAACCTAGTGTGTCTAACAAGTTACCACTACGGGCGTTATGTATACCGCGGCATACTAACCTGCAGTGGCGATTCTAGGGGGTGGCCTGAAAGCTCATTGGCCACCCCTGTGGCCACCCCAGATCTGATAGGTAGTTGCATGTTCGTCAACACAACAAGAGATGCTGTCAATGATGACAGCTGATCAACTGATTTAGGCCCAGTACAATGTTCAAAAGTTACTTTTTAAAGAAGCACCTTAATCCTTAAAATATTTTTGGTCTGTTGGCATAGGGGTGGAACGGTACATGTATTCGTATTGAACCGAAACGGTTCGGTGCATGAATTTACACGGAGAATACATGGTATAAAAAATAAATAAAACTCGCGTGCAAATTAATGAATGTAATGCTGCGGAACTACTGCTAGATATGCGGGTTATTTGTGGAAACCTAATCTGTAGCCCCGCCTTAAACTAGGTTTGTTTATACTTTCGCCTGCCTCCGCAGCGCGAGCCTCCGATGACTGCGCGCGCGCCTCCCCAAATGGACGACGCATTTACTTCGCGCTCGCCGGTGTACTATTCTTTGAAACGACAGGATGCGACTCGGTGTTCTCTAAACCACCAGGAATCGGCGGCGAGAACCGAGAAGTAGTAAGGTACATTCGTGAATGTTTATTTAAGTACAACACTTTAGTAGACCAAAACCACACTACAAAAGAGTTGTGTAAAGCAGTAAACCAGATTATTCCGTGACATTAGAGAGAAAAAATGCATATGAGAACGTAACCTACAACTAAATTAACGTTACATATTTTCTAAACATTTTTATTTCGTTTTGTGAACCTTTTTATAAAACATGGCCATTTATTTTTGATTAGGCAATCAGCACATAAATAAGAGTAAGTATTTTCAGTTTTATGGCTGATTGTCTTATTTTGTTTACAAGTTAATGTTAACTAACTTAATGTTAACAAGATAATGTGGGGTACTTATTGTTTACTGTTTACATATTACTTTACACACTTCAGGCTGTTGCAGCTGCTCATGGGACTGTATGACACAAGGTGGTACAGACTGAGACATGCACAATAAAATAAAATGCCTTCTGTATTTTTGTTTTGCTTTTCCCTCCATTGTACCGAATTCATACCGAACCGTGACTTCTGTGTACCATTCCACCAGTTGGCATCATTGGACTTTAAGTCTTGTCTTGTGGTCTTATGGCCTATGTGAAAGCATTTTGTAGCAAGAGAATGAGCAAAAAGCAAGAACTAGCTACCTCTATTGCACTTTGTTACTATTATTAGAATCCTCTATTGTTCATGCGAGTTTCAAGGTTTACATAGCCTAACATTACTTGATAGTAGATATGGCCACCCCACACTATCTTTGTGTCCCATCTTGGCCACCCCAGTAAAAATGTCCTGGATACGCCACTGCTAACCTGACATTCTCTTACCAAAAGAGCATTTTGTAGGCAACCTCGTAGCGTTGAACTTGAACACACAGTTCTAAATTTTGCTATCTCAAAAGTATACTAGACGAGTTCCAAGGAACAGATAAACAGAGCGACACGTACATCTCTCACGAGGATATCGAACAGGTTTTTACATAGTTCTCAGTTTAAAAACAACAAGCTAATCGTGATCAGAATGGTGACGGTGAACAGAGCGCTTAACACGCTGAGAGAGAGAAAGCATGAATGAACAGGTCGTTCTTTTGAAGTCATCGCATCTACGTCCTGATTGGTTCCCAGACGCCGCCCCTAATGATGGAATGATGAGTGACGTACTGCTAGGCCAATCACAGCAGAGTGAAGACTAAAACACAGAGAGAAGATGAGCATCAATCATTCACACGTGCAAATCATACTAGCGTGCCGCTAGTCTCTAGACTGAATAAAAACAAAACCCACGTGGAACGTAACAACAGTCTGAACGTTCTTGTTCATGTTTATTTTTTTCTGATCTGAGGTAAATTGTTCCTTTAAGTATGACTATAAAATACACAGAAAATCATATTCAAACTCACACAGACGCTTTTAACATTAAATAAACCACATACACAGTAGGCTACCTGAGATTATCATACTTTCTGTTGTTGTTCCAGCGCGACGTCGCAGAAATAGAAACCGTTTCTGAAATAGAATCATCGCGTCGCCGCGCGTCTGTTTAGGACACGGTGTTAGGCCTATCTCTGTTGTGATGCATTCATAATAAGTTCATGCTGCTGTTTATGCTTCATTTGTTTTTTGCTCATCTAGATTTCATTTTATATATGGGTCAAAATCACTATAAAGTGCCTTTGGTGTCCTCATCATAATCACTGTCATCATGAACATAATGCAAAATAATGAAATTCTGAGGTTATATGATAAATCAACAAACATTTACACTCATATAAATACAATGATAAATCCCTTGAAATGTTTCTCATTTTATAGCATTTACTTTGATTGGATGTAGCCTATGTGACTTTGGCACGTCCCACACTGCTCAGCTAACTTCAGTGAGTGTAAAAGTGGATAAATGACACAAAATGTAAATAAAATTTGATCATTTATATGCTATTTTCATAATAATATTAAACATATGTATGTACACATGTACGTTTAGTTTAATGGGGTTGGGGTGCCGACCCGTGGGAAGAAAAAACGCTACAAAGTTGTGCCATGCTTTCAACAAGTGTGGGAACCACTGATGTAAGGAACAGCCGTCCACTATCAAAAGAACAACAGAATAATGTATTTCTCTGACAGAATATCTTTCTCTTTCTTCTTTAGTTGTGTCTGGTGTGGATGAAGTGAAGTCAGTGTCAGTGACAGTGGGAGATTCAGTCACTCTAAACTCTGGGACTATTATACAGAGAAATGATGTGATCGAGTGGAGTTTTGGAGATCTAAACTCTCTTATAGCGGAAAATAGAAAGACTGGAAACTTCTCAACATCTGATGGTCCTGATGGGAGATTCAGAGACAGACTGCAGCTGGACTATTCGACTGGATCTCTGACCATCAGGAACATTGGAACCAATCACTCTGGACTTTATGAAGCTGGTATTAGGAAAAGCAGACACACCATACACAAGTCATACAGCGTGACTGCCGGTGGTGAGTTTATCAACTCTTTTATAGTAATAATGAATGTGTTTAGATCAGGACCCTAGAATAGTTTAAATTTACATTTATTTGCACAAAAATAAGGCTATGAAACATGTATGTGGAACAGTTAGTTTAGTTTAACTCAAACACTGGATCATTATGCAGAAGTGATGTTCAGATTTGAGTGCTTCATTTCATCGTTTGGTGAATTAAATGAAAAGTGGAGATTTTAATAATTCTGTTCATCAGTTCCCAAACACCAGTAACAGTGCAGGCGCAGTCAGGAGTGTGTCCTTATTTGTAAATCACTTTGGATAAAAGCGGTATGCTTAATGTACGCTTGTGCATGGAGGATGAAACACAATTTTGTTTGTATTTCTCATCTCAAATCAGACAGATTCAAGACCTTTACAGATTAATTAAAATTAGCATTATAATTCAAGACTTGACTATAATGCATTTGTTAACCCTTGTGTTTATGTTGCGGGTCAATTTGACCCGTTTCTATTTTCTAGTTGTTGGAAATACTGGATAACCTTATTTTTATTTTTTTTTATTTTTTTATTTATCATCATGAACATGCATGCAAAGTTTCAACATGCTCATGTGTTTTGACATATACAAACAAAATTACAATTACGTTCGTGATGTTCGCGGGTCAATTTGACCCACATATGTTAACGCTCTAAGGCAACTGTACCGACCCAAAATAATAACATTTATTGGTTATATTTTGTTATTGTGGCTTTTTACTACCTTATGAAGCTAAAAAATTTGCTTTTCCATACTTATTTCAATACAGAAAAATATTTTGTCAGCCACAGATTGTAAAAATTAGCTATAATTTATTTTTTCAAGCTACCTGAAATAAAATTAAACCTTTGTTTTTTTTCTTGATATTTTGTGACTTTTCTCATTTATCATCATGAACATGCATGCAAAGTTTCAACATGCTGATGTGTTTTAGGGCTGTCAATCGATTAAAAAAATTTAATCGCGATTAATCGCATGATTGTCATGAGTTAACTCGCGATTAATCGCACATTTTTTATTTGTTCTAAATGTACCTTAAATTAATACTTTTCAAGTTTGTAATACTCTAATCATTATGGGCATGGATAAATATGGATGCTTTATGCAAATGTATGTGTTATTGAAACCATATAGTCAACATGGAGCATGAAGACGAGACATGTTTCAAAGGTCATAGATGTTTTTCAAAGAACTTGTTCATTTCTATTAGACACATGAAGAAAGAAGAAAGAAATACCAGGTTCCCATTACTTCTCTTTCTTTGCACTGAGCAATTTACAAAACCAAACATCTTTAGATTTTTGCATGACAGGGCAGCTCTTCTGAAAATGCTCAATGTACATTTATTCTTTATTATTATTAGGGCCCAAGCCTTGAAAAGGCGAAGGCCCTATTGTTTTTCTTCGGATTATTATTCTTCTTCTTTATTATTAGGGCCCAAGCCTTGAAAAGGCGAAGGCCCTATTGTTTTCCTCCGGATTATTCTTCTTAACTATTATTAGGGCCCAAGCCTTGAAAAGGCGAAGGCCCTATTGTTTTTCTAAGGATTATTCTTCTTCTTCTTCTTTATTATTATTATTATATTACTACCTTTTGGGCACTTTTGGGGGCCTTAACGTGCACAAAAACTCTTGAAACTTTGCACAAATGTCAGAACCCGCAGCCATCAGGGCCCGACTGAAGCTGGGACCCGGGCGTGGCAGGGGGGCTCGGCAGCGCCCCCTGGAATGGGATTCAAAAACATGTCCATATCTCAAACACGCTTGCATGTAATAATATGAAACTCGGTACACGTATAGATCTCATCGGGCCGAACAACTTTCGTGCTCTAAGTTTTACGCCAGTCCAACAGGAAGTCGGTTATTATGGGTTGTATGGAAACGCATGTTCTGGCATTTGAAACACTTGTCCTAGAGAATTCATCGGATGACCACGAAACTCGGTGTGCATGAAGTCAAGACATGGAGGATGCTAAATTGCGAGGGGATTTTTGATATCTCGAACGGTTTGGCCGTGGCGAGGAAACAAATTTATGGCGAATATTGGAAACAGGAAGTGTGTTATAACATCCTCATACATTAATTGATCTTGATGAAACTTCAGCAGTGTGTTCGCTGTAAGAGGCCGATCACATGGATGTGACTATTGTGAGTCAAAGTTATAGCGCCACCAACTGGCAGCAGGAAGTGTGTCACTTTCAAAATGCTTTGAAATCACCCTCTTATTTTTACCCGATTTGCTTCAAACTTCATCTGTATAATATAAACACACGGCAGATGTAGACCTGTGAAAGGATTATTGATATCTTAAATACTGTTGCCATGGCAACGCATCAAACTTTAATATTCTTTTTTAAAGTTTTTGAGACTCTTAGCATACTTGAAATTGCATGAAACTCGACAGACACTTTACATTTATTGCCTAGTACACTTGTGCAAAGTTTCAGAAACGGGAATGGTAAGGGGCTCAGTAGCGCCACCATTAGTCAAAAATGGGGTATTAGTTTTACCTACAGTAACAAAAATCGGTATCTATATTTATCTCCACGAGCCGGAACAACTTTCTAATTGACAGTCATTAGCTCCGACCAACAGGAAGTCAGATATTTTGGTTTTGAATGTGATTTGATGGGAATTTTGCCAGTCTCTCTCAGTGTCTGTGTGTGTGAGAGAGGAGGGGGGCTTTATTTTAACCCTTTCTCTGCTGTGTGGGACTTCTCGGGCACTTTTGGGCCCTTAACGTGCTCAAAAAACTCTTGAAACTTTGCACAAATGTCAGAACCCGCGGCCATCAGGGCCCGACTGAAGCTGGTACCCGGGCGTGGCAGGGGGGCTCGGCAGCGCCCCCTGGAATGGGATTCAAAAACATGTCCATATATCAAACACGCTTGCATGTAATAATATGAAACTCGGTACACATGTAGATCTCATCGGGCCGAACAACTTTCGTGCTCTAAGTTTTACGCCAGTCCAACAGGAAGTCGGCTATTATGGGCTGTATGGAAACGCATGTTCTGGCATTTGAAACACTTCTCCCAGAGAATTCATCCGATGACCACGAAACTCGGTGTGCATGAAGTCAAGACATGGAGGATGCTAAATTGCGGACGGATTTTTGATATCTCGAAACGGTTTGGCCGTGGCGAGGAAACGAATTTATGATTAAAAAAGGATGCATAAAGCATAGGAGGGCACACACACAGACAGCCCCCCCCCCCCCCCCCTTTTCTGTGTGTGTTTGGAGGGGAGCAGAAAGACTCACACTGATACAAGCTCTAAAGCAGACTTCTTCTCGACAGTCAAAGCGGGGTTACGTTATTGCCCGTCGTGCACAGGAACCCGAAAGGCAACGGGGTGGCGGCTTTTTATATATATATATATATATATATATATATATATATATATATATATATATATATAAATATAGCTGCAAGCAGCGATGGAGGGCCCAAGCCGGTGGCAGCGCCAGCCCGGTGCCTTTAGTGTAACTAAAGGCACCAGGGTGGCGGTGCCACCGGCTTGGGCCCGTAATCGCTGCTTGCAGCTATATTTATATATATATATATATATATATATATATATATATATATATTTATTATTTATTATTATTATATTACTACCTTTTGGGCACTTTTGGGGGCCTTAACGTGCTCAAAAACTCTTGAAACTTTGCACAAATGTCAGAACCCGCGGCCATTAGAGCCGGACTGAAGCTGGGACCCGGGCGTGGCAGGGGGGCTCGACAGCGCCCCCTGGAACGCGGTCCGAAAACTTGGTCCATAAATCAAACACGCTTGCGTGTAATAATATGAAACTCGGTACACTTATAGATCTCATCGGTTCATATATCCTTCGTGCTCTGACTTTTTACCCCAGCCCAACAGGAAGTCGGCTATTTGGCGTAGTTTAAAAAACACATGCAATGGAATTTAAAATACTCCTCCTAGACGATTCAACCAATCACCACGAAACTCGGTGTGCATGAAGTCAAGACATGGAGGATGAAAAATTGCGAGGGGATTTTTGATATCTCGAACGGTTTGGCCGTGGCGAGGAAACGAATTTATGGCGAATATTGGAAACAGGAAGTGTGTTATAACATCCTCATACATTAATTGATCTTGATGAAACTTCAGCAGTGTGTTCGTTGTAAGAGGCCGATCACATGGATGTGACTATTGTGAGTCAAAGTTATAGCGCCACCAACTGGCAGCAGGAAGTGTGTCACTTTCAAAATGCTTTGAATTCACCCTCTTATTTTTACCCGATTTGCTTCAAACTTTATGTGTATAATGTAAACACACGGCAGATGTAGACCTGTGAAAGAATTATTGATATCTTAAATACTGTTGCCATGGCAACGCTTTAAACTGTTATATTCTTTTTGGGTGCATTTGAGGCTCTTAACATGCTTCAAATTGCATGAAACTCAACATGCATATCAGATTTATTAGGTACTAGGTATGTGTGAAGTTTCAGAAACGGGCGCGGTGGAGGGGCTCAGTAGCGCCACCTTTAGTCAAAAATGGGGTATTAGTTTTACCTACAGTAACAAAAATCGGTATCTATATTTATCTCCCCGAGCCGGACAACTTTCTAATTTACAGTCATTAGCTCCGACCAACAGGAAGTCAGATATTTTGGTTTGAATGTGATTTGATGGGAATTTTGCCAGTCTCTCTCAGTGTCTGTGTCTGTGAGAGAGGAGGGGGGCTTTATTTTAACCCTTTCTCTGCTGTGTGGGACTTCTCGGGCACTTTTGGGGCCCTTAACGTGCTCGAAAACTCTTGAAACTTTGCACACAGGTCAGAACCTGCGGCCATCAGGGCTGGGCTGAAGCTGGTACCCGGGCGTGGCAGGGGAGCTCAACAGCGCCCCCTTGAACGTGGTCCGAAAAACTTGGTCCATATATCAAACACGTTTGCATGTAATAATATGAAACTCGGTACACATATAGATTTAATCGGGCCGAACAACTTTCGTGCTCTAAGTTTTACGCCAGTCCAACAGGAAGTCGGCTATTATGGGCTGTATGAAAATGCATGCCCCTGGAATTTGATATACTCGTCCAAGAAAAATTATCCTATCGCCACCAAACTCGGTCAGCATGAAGTCAAGACATTGAGGACGGTAAATTGCGGACGGATTTTTGATATCTCAAACGGTTTGGCCGTGGCGAGGAAACGAAGTTATGGCGAGAAAAGACAAACACAATGTGTTATAACGTCTTCATACATTTATTGATCTTGATGAAACTTCAGCAGTGTGTTTGTTGTAAGAGGGCGATCACATGGATGTGACTATTGTGAGTCAAAGTTATAGCGCCACCAACTGGCAGCAGGAAGTGTGTTACTTTCAAGATACTTTTGACTAAAGTGGGTGGGTTATTTTTACCTACAGTCACAAAACTCGGTATGTAAATTGTGCTTATCGATCCGGACAACTTTCTCATTTACAGTCATTAGCTCCGACCAACAGGAAGTCAGATATTTTGGTTTGAATGTGGTTTTGTCTCTCTCTGACAGAGTTCCCCCTGCCATTCTCTGTGTGTGTGTGTGTGTGTGTGTGTGTGTGTGTGTGTGTGTGTGTGGGGAGGGAGGGAGGGCACACACACAGACAGCCCCCCCCCTTTTCTGTGTGTGTTTGGAGGGGAGCAGAAAGACTCACACTGATGCAAGCTCTAAAGCAGACTTCTTCTCGACAGTCAAAGCGGGGTTACGTTATTGCCCGTCGTGCACAGGAACCCGAAAGGCAACGGGGTGGCGGCTTTTTATATATATATATATATATATATATATATATATATATATATATATATATATATAAATAAATATAGCTGCAAGCAGCGATGGAGGGCCCAAGCCGGTGGCAGCGCCAGCCCGGTGCCTTTAGTGTAACTAAAGGCACCAGGGTGGCGGTGCCACCGGCTTGGGCCCGTAATCGCTGCTTGCAGCTATATTTATTTATATATATATATATATATATATATATATATATATATATATATATATTTATTATTATTATTATTATTTTACTACCTTTTGGGCACTTTTGGGGGCCTTAACGTGCTCAAAAACTCTTGAAACTTTGCACAAATGTCAGAACCCGCGGCCATCAGGGCCCTACTGAAGCTGGTACCCGGGCGTGGCAGGGGGGCTCGGCAGCGCCCCCTGGAATGGGATTCAAAAACATGTCCATATATCAAACACGCTTGCATGTAATAATATGAAACTCGGTACACATATAGATCTCATCGGGCCGAACAACTTTCGTGCTCTAAGTTTTACGCCAGTCCAACAGGAAGTCGGCTATTATGGATACCTTAAAAAACGCATGTTCTGGCATTTGAAACACTTCTCCTAGAGAATTAATCCGATGACCACGAAACTCGGTCAGCATGAAGTCAAGACATTGAGGATGCTAAATTGCGGACGGATTTTTGATATCTCGAACGGTTTGGCCGTGGCGAGGAAACAAATTTATGATTAAAAAAGGATGCATAAAGTGTGTTATAACTTAGTTATAGTTTTACCTACAGTTACAAAACTCAGCGTGTATATTGATATTATCAAGCCGAACAACTTTCTAATTTACAGTCATTAGCTCCGACCAACAGAAAGTCAGATATTGTGGTTTGAATGTGTATTTTCTCTCTCTCTGTCTCTCCATTCTGTGTGTGTGTGTGTCTGTCTGTGTGGGGAGGGGAGGGGAGGGGAGGGGAGGGGAGGGGGGGGTGTGTGTGTGTGTGTGTGTGTGTGTGTGTGTGTGTGTGTGTGTGTGTGTGTGTGTGTGTGTGTGTGTTTTGGTTGGGTGACAGTTGTAGGTTACAGTTTGACAAGAGTTTATAGTTTAATAGTGATGGGTCGTTCGCGAATGAGCCGGATCTAAAAGCCGGCTCTTTTAGGTGAACGACGGGAGCTGGCTCGCATATCTGAAGAGCCGACTCTAATTAAAAATATATAGCCTATAGAAATTAAATCATTATGTAATAAAGAAATAATGAATTATTTTAATTTTATTTAAAATAATTGACTAATTCAAAGAAACACAACAAAATAATTAGGCTATCGGCCTAAAGGCGCACACACATTCGTTTCGACTGTCTGATCAGCCTCACACTCTGTTCCTGTCAATCAAACACGCGATGTCAACCAATTATACTGCATGAGGGAGGGCCGAGCACGCACACACGCACACACACACACTATATGCGGATAAACCGCTGATCGGGCGGATGGCGTGACAAAAAATAATATTTTAATTAAATTTGGGCGGATGGCGGTTAAACCAATCAAATGAAGAAAGTTTGCCACTAAGCAAACTTGCAAGCTATGAGCCGAGCTGTCAGGAGGAGGCCTAAACGTCTCGTAGATGAGACTGACTGGGTTATTTTGTAGTTATATTTTAAAACAACCAGTCATTGTAGCCTACCACTTGTGGAACATTTAAAAGAGAGGCAGATTATGGATATGACTCAGAAATGAAATCGGGCAATGGCAGCGCAAGATGTTCAGAAGAACGTAAGAGCTAACTTCTACAAGCTCAAAAACATCCACATAAAAAAAGAAGGTAGGCCTAGGCCTAAGAAAAATTGTCGGAAAACTTTGCACATTAATTAGATGTGCAAGGCAAGCAGGCAATTTTTCGGGTTGTTATGGACAATAAAAAATGTGAATATTCACGTTGCACTGTTGTGCGGTGGACTTTCAGGGAGTTAAAACGTTTATTTTTTAAAGAGCCGTTTGTGAGTTAAAAGAGCCGGCTCATTTCAGTGAGCTGAGTCAAATGAGCTGGCTCACGAAAAAGAGCCGGATTGCCCATCACTATAGTTTAACAAAAGCACAATGTTGTGTTTCATTGCGAGTGTACACAAATATAAGGAAACACTTTGCATTTTGAATGATGTTCTGTATGACACACACACACACACACACACACACACACACACACACACACACACACACACACACACACACACACACAGCATTCCAGCATTGGAATCTTGACATCGCAGCATGTTAATTATAGCCTTAATAAAATATAATGGTAAATGGACTGCATTTATATAGCGCTTTCACAGACCCAATGGCCACCAAAGCGCTTTACACGTTGCCACACATTCACCCACTCATACACCGACGTATTATAATAATAAAATAGTCAACCTTACATATAAAAATTACACTGCTCTGTTTAAATAGTCAGTTGTACAGTTTGTGCCGTTCATAGTAAGCACCGCTCCACTGTGATGTTTCCAAGCACATTTTTGCGCATTTGAAGAGGATAATTTTTCTATATTGGAACGTGAGTGTACAAAGTGTACTAAGTATAAAGCCTATAATAAAGAATAGTTTAGCATCCAAAAATGTTAATAATATATATATTATTATTATATATATAATAATATATATGTTAAAAATAGGGGGAAAAAAGAATTTACATAATATATATATATATATATATATATTTAAAGCTGCAAGCAGCGATGGAGGGCCCAAGCCGGTGGCACCGCCACCCGGTGCCTTTAGTGGAACTAAATGAC
This sequence comes from Phoxinus dragarum, assembly GCA_033366665.1. NCBI lineage: Eukaryota > Metazoa > Chordata > Actinopteri > Cypriniformes > Leuciscidae > Phoxinus > Phoxinus dragarum. The sequence goes on from JARPMJ010002394.1 coordinate 30,007, forward strand.
GGAGCCCCCTGTCTGTGTGTGTGGGGAGGGGGGCAGAAAGACTAGCCATCGAAAGCCATCTAGTGTTTTATACTATGTATACATGTGTTTTTTCTTTTAAACAAGTGTTTTAAAGTACAGTAATTTCAATGAATATATATACCACACTTCATAGGAATTTTCGGTGTTGTGTACTTACAATGGCTGCTGATTTCATGTGTCCGTTAAGTCCATGAGACTGTAGGGTGTCTAATTTTTCATTTTAGGTTTCAGAAGGGTGTTCACGCATACTTTGTGGTTGATATGTGCCCTCGATGCGCACTTTTGCAGAACCCACACTGATGCAAGCTCTAAAGCAGACTTCTTCTCGACAGTCAAAGCGGAGTTACGTTATTGCCCGTCGTGCACAGGAACCCTAAAGGCACCGGGGTGGCGGTTTATATATGTTTATATATATATATATATATATATATATATATATATATATATATATTTATTTATTATTTATTATTATTATATTACTACCTTTTGGGCACTTTTGGGGGCCTTAACGTGCTCAAAAACTCTTGAAACTTTGCACAAATGTCAGAACCCGCGGCCATTAGAGCCGGACTGAAGCTGGGAACCGGGCGTGGCAGGGGGGCTCGACAGCGCCCCCTGGAACGCGGTCCGAAAACTTGGTCCATAAATCAAACACGCTTGCGTGTAATAATATGAAACTCGGTACACTTATAGATCTCATCGGTTCATATATCCTTCGTGCTCTGACTTTTTACCCCAGCCCAACAGGAAGTCGGCTATTTGGCGTAGTTTAAAAAACACATGCAATGGAATTTAAAATACTCCTCCTAGACGATTCAACCAATCACCACGAAACTCGGTGTGCATGAAGTCAAGACATGGAGGATGATAAATTGCGAGGGGATTTTTGATATCTCGAACGGTTTGGCCGTGGCGAGGAAACGAATTTATGGCGAATATTGGAAACAGGAAGTGTGTTATAACATCCTCATACATTAATTGATCTTGATGAAACTTCAGCAGTGTGTTCGTTGTAAGAGGCCGATCACATGGATGTGACTATTGTGAGTCAAAGTTATAGCGCCACCAACTGGCAGCAGGAAGTGTGTCACTTTCAAAATGCTTTGAATTCACCCTCTTATTTTACCCGATTTGCTTCAAACTTTATGTGTATAATGTAAACACACGGCAGATGTAGACCTGTGAAAGAATAATTGATATCTTAAATACTGTTGCCATGGCAACGCTTTAAACTGTTATATTCTTTTTGGGTGCATTTGAGGCTCTTAACATGCTTCAAATTGCATGAAACTCAACATGCATATCAGATTTATTAGGTACTAGGTATGTGTGAAGTTTCAGAAACGGGCGCGGTGGAGGGGCTCAGTAGCGCCACCTTTAGTCAAAAATGGGGTATTAGTTTTACCTACAGTAACAAAAATCGGTATCTATATTTATCTCCCCGAGCCGGACAACTTTCTAATTTACAGTCATTAGCTCCGACCAACAGGAAGTCAGATATTTTGGTTTGAATGTGATTTGATGGGAATTTTGCCAGTCTCTCTCAGTGTCTGTGTGTGTGAGAGAGGAGGGGGGCTTTATTTTAACCCTTTCTCTGCTGTGTGGGACTTCTCGGGCACTTTTGGGGCCCTTAACGTGCTCGAAAACTCTTGAAACTTTGCACACAGGTCAGAACCTGCGGCCATCAGGGCTGGGCTGAAGCTGGTACCCGGGCGTGGCAGGGGAGCTCAACAGCGCCCCCTTGAACGTGGTCCGAAAAACTTGGTCCATATATCAAACACGTTTGCATGTAATAATATGAAACTCGGTACACATATAGATTTAATCGGGCCGAACAACTTTCGTGCTCTAAGTTTTACGCCAGTCCAACAGGAAGTCGGCTATTATGGGCTGTATGAAAATGCATGCCCCTGGAATTTGATATACTCGTCCAAGAAAAATTATCCTATCGCCACCAAACTCGGTCAGCATGAAGTCAAGACATTGAGGACGGTAAATTGCGGACGGATTTTTGATATCTCGAACGGTTTGGCCGTGGCGAGGAAACGAAGTTATGGCGAGAAAAGAAAAACACAATGTGTTATAACGTCTTCATACATTTATTGATCTTGATGAAACTTCAGCAGTGTGTTTGTTGTAAGAGGGCGATCACATGGATGTGACTATTGTGAGTCAAAGTTATAGCGCCACCAACTGGCAGCAGGAAGTGTGTTACTTTCAAGATACTTTTGACTAAAGTGGGTGGGTTATTTTTACCTACAGTCACAAAACTCGGTATGTAAATTGTGCTTATCGATCCGGACAACTTTCTCATTTACAGTCATTAGCTCCGACCAACAGGAAGTCAGATATTTTGGTTTGAATGTGGTTTTGTCTCTCTCTGACAGAGTTCCCCCTGCCATTCTCTGTGTGTGTGTGTGTGTGTGTGTGTGTGTGTGTGTGTGTGGGGAGGGAGGGAGGGCACACACACAGACAGCCCCCCCCTTTTCTGTGTGTGTTTGGAGGGGAGCAGAAAGACTCACACTGATGCAAGCTCTAAAGCAGACTTCTTCTCGACAGTCAAAGCGGGGTTACGTTATTGCCCGTCGTGCACAGGAACCCGAAAGGCAACGGGGTGGCGGCTTTTTATATATATATATATATATATATATATATATATAAATAAATATAGCTGCAAGCAGCGATGGAGGGCCCAAGCCGGTGGCAGCGCCAGCCCGGTGCCTTTAGTGTAACTAAAGGCACCAGGGTGGCGGTGCCACCGGCTTGGGCCCGTAATCGCTGCTTGCAGCTATATTTATTTATATATATATATATATATATATATTTATTATTATTTTACTACCTTTTGGGCACTTTTGGGGGCCTTAACGTGCTCAAAAACTCTTGAAACTTTGCACAAATGTCAGAACCCCGCGGCCATTAGGGCCCGACTGAAGCTGGGACCCGGGCGTGGCAGGGGGCTCGCCAGCGCCCCCTGGAATGGGATTCAAAAACATGTCCATATCTCAAACACGCTTGCATGTAATAATATGAAACTCGGTACACGTATAGATCTCATCAGGCCGAACAACTTTCGTGCTCTAAGTTTTACGCCAGTCCAACAGGAAGTCGGTTATTATGGGCTGTATGGAAACGCATGTTCTGGCATTTGAAACACTTGTCCTAGAGAATTCATCGGATGACCACGAAACTCGGTGTGCATGAAGTCAAGACATGGAGGATGATAAATTGCGAGGGGATTTTTGATATCTCGAACGGTTTCGCCGTGGCGAGGAAACGAATTTATGGCGAATATTGGAAACAGGAAGTGTGTTATAACATCCTCATACATTAATTGATCTTGATGAAACTTCAGCAGTGTGTTCGTTGTAAGAGGCCGATCACATGGATGTGACTATTGTGAGTCAAAGTTATAGCGCCACCAACTGGCAGCAGGAAGTGTCACTTTCAAAATGCTTTGAATTCACCCTCTTATTTTTACCCGATTTGCTTCAAACGTCATCTGTATAATGTAAACACACGGCAGATGTAGACCTGTGAAAGAATTATTGATATCTTAAATACTGTTGCCATGGCAACGCTTTAAACTTTTATATTATTTTTTGGGTGCATTTGAGGCTCTTAACATGCTTCAAATTGCATGAAACTCAACATGCATATCAGATTTATTAGGTACTAGGCATGTGTGAAGTTTCAGAAACGGGCGCGGTGGAGGGGCTCAGTAGCGCCACCTTTAGTCAAAAATGGGGTATTAGTTTTACCTACAGTAACAAAAATCGGTATTTATATTTATCTCCCCGAGCCGGACAACTTTCTAATTTACAGTCATTAGCTCCGACCAACAGGAAGTCAGATATTTTGGTTTGAATGTGATTTGATGGGAATTTTGCCAGTCTCTCTCAGTGTCTGTGTGTGTGAGAGAGGAGGGGGGGCTTTATTTTAACCCTTTCTCTGCTGTGTGGGACTTCTCGGGCACTTTTGGGGCCCTTAACGTGCTCGAAAACTCTTGAAACTTTGCACACAGGTCAGAACCTGCGGCCATCAGGGCCGGGCTGAAGCTGATACCCGGGCGTGGCAGGGGGGCTCAACAGCGCCCCCTTTAACGGGGTCCGAAAACTTGGTCCATATATCAAACTGAATATTGCATGAATTAGTATGAAACTCGGTACACATATAGATCTCATCGGGCCGAACAACTTTCGTGCTCTAAGTTTTACGCCAGCCCAACAGGAAGTCGGCTATTATGGGTTGTATGAAAACGCACGCCCCTGGAATTTTATATACTCCTCCAAGAAATTTAATTTGATCTTCACCAAACTCGGTCAGCATGAAGTCAAGACATTGAGGATGCTAAATTGCGGATGGATTTTTGATATCTCGAACGGTTTGGCCGTGGCGAGGAAACAAATTTATGGCGAGAAAAGAGAAACACGATGTGTTATAACGTCTTCATACATTAACTGATCTTGATGAAACTTCAGCAGTGTGTTTTTTGTAAGAGGGCTATCACATGGATGTAACTAATGTGAGTCAAAGTTATAGCGCCACCAACTGGCAGCAGGAAGTGTGTTACTTTCAAGATGCTTTTGACTAAAGTGGGGGGGTTATTTTTACCTACAGTCACAAAACTCGGTATGTATATTGTGCTTATCGAGCCGGACAACTTTCTCATTTACAGTCATTAGCTCCGACCAACAGGAAGTCAGATACTTTGGTTTGAATGTGGTTTTGTCTCTCTCCGACAGAGTTCCCCCTGCCATTCTGTGTGTGTGTGTGTGTGTGTGTGTCTGTCTGTCTGTCTGTCTGACACCCCCCCCCCCCCCCCCCCGTGTGTGTCTGTGTGGGGAGGGGAGGGAGGGCACACACACAGACAGCCCCCCCTGTCTGTGTGTGTGGGGAGGGGGCAGAAAGACTCTATTAAAAATAGGTATATTGTGCCATCTAGTGTTTTATACTATGTATACATGTGTTTTTTCTTTTAAACAAGTGTTTTAAAGTACAGTAATTTCAATGAATATATATACCACACTTCATATGAATTTTTGGTCTTGTGTACTTACAATGGCTGCTGATTTCATGTGTCCGTTACCGTTAAGTCCATGAGACTGTAGGGTGTCTAATTTTTCATTTTAGGTTTCAGAAGGGTGCTCACGCATACTTTGTGGTTGATATGTGCCCTCTCTGCGCACTTTTGCAGAACCCACACTGATGCAAGCTCTAAAGCAGACTTCTTCTCGACAGTCAAAGCGGAGTTACGTTATTGCCCGTCGTGCACAGGAACCCTAAAGGCACCGGGGTGGCGGTTTTTATATATATATATATATATATATATATATATATATATATATAAATATAGCTGCAAGCAGCGATGAAGGGCCCAAGCCGGTGCCACCGCCACCTTGGTGCCTTTAGTGCAACTAAAGGCACCGGGGTGGCGGTGCCACCGGCTTGGGCCCGTAATCGCTGCTTGCAGCTATATTTATATATATATATATATATATATATATTATTAGTTTGTCTCTCTCTGTGCCCATTTTGATGAAGCTAAATTCTCAATAAAACTGTTTTCATTGATATATTTTACTGTTTCTGTTGTCAAACAACGTAATGATAATGAATATGAAATAGTGACTGAAACGCGACCCATTAATTGGGGGCGGAGTGTCAAAAGCTCTTTTAGGTTTTTTAAAACAACTTAAACTTTGTTTCATTTCACAAAAGCTCTATTACCGTGCGTGGTGGCGGACGGTAATGTATCGCGCATCACTCCGCTTGTTTGCCAACGGCCAATAAAAGCTAACGAATATAAAGAATATACATTTTCTTCTTCGTCGTTGTCATCAAGGGCTGGCGGGCTGTTGTATGTTTTCACCAGCGTCGGAGCTTACTGGCTAACCGGCTGAAGTTAATATGGACATAAACGTTTTTTATATGGAAGGAACACTATAGGCTAAACCTCACCGGCCGGAGAGAGATTCAGAAGCAGCGTCGGACGAACCGCGGACAAGTGTATGCTGCGTTCACATCAAACGCGAATAGAGCGTCTGGCGAGAGTGATTTCAATGTGAAGACGCGTTAACGCGCGTCTGGAGGTCCTGAATGAGGCGTTTAGTCCGGCGCGGTAGATGCGAATTCGCCTCATTCGCTCGTCCAGTTTTCATACTATCATAATTTTCCCAGATAGTGTACTATAGATTTTTAGGCATTCTATTATCTCAAACAGCCTGGAAAATAGTGCGTTTAGCTGACGTAAATGGGAAAAAAATCTCTGCACAAAAATCCTGATAATCAAGCCGTCATCTGATGAAATCAAATACACATAAGATAAAGACATCTGTGCTGTGATTTCGGCTATACTTACATGTAAAATTAGAGAAGCAACATAATATCTGTGTTTAACTGAATTAAAGCGCTGCTCCTCTAGAGAGAGAGAGAGAGAGAGAGAGCGAGAGAGAGAGGGAGAGGTGTGCGCGTGCTGGGAGAGCACCGGCGATTCTCAGAAACTAAATATGGTTGGGCGCTTTTTTGAAGAGAAAAAAAATCGCTAAAGGTGTCTGCAATGTCGCTAAGTTGGCAACACTGTGTATCTCCATTTCTCCAACTAGGGGTTGGGCCACGGGTCAAACAGAAAGTAAGCGCTGCGTTAATCGCGCGTTAAAAAAATTAGTGCCGTTAATATGATTTTGCGTTAACGCGTAATTAACGCGTTAACTTTGACAGCCCTAGTTTTAACATATACAAACAAAATGACTATACGTTCGTACTATTACTAATAGTGTCAATTTGACCCTCATAGGCAGCTATTCAAAAGAAACTGTACATACACAAAATAAAAACATTTGTTATGTATGGCAGGACACTTGTGATGTGAGGTGTGCCCACCCGAGTGCGAGAGCAAAACCAGCACCGTGTGTGAAGTGCAAGAAATTCATATGCAGAAAACACACACTTGCTGTGTGCTCATCATGTCAGAAGTAACTTCTTGACTTTATGAAATGGGTCTACAAAACAAAAGTTGAGCCAACTTAGGAAAAGTATACATTATTTTCATTATACAGCTTAATTTAATTGTTCAGTTATGATGTTCTAAGCATAAAATGTAAAAAAAATAAAAATAAATTGAAAACGTTAAACAAAAAAAAGTTAATAATCAATACTAATAATAATAACAATTTGTCAAAACAAAACTCCATCCATCCATCTTCTTCCGCTTATCCGGGGCCGGGTCGCGGGGGCAGCAGTCTAAGCAGAGACACCCAGACTTCCCTCTCCCTAGACACTTCCTCCAGCTCTTCCGGGGGGACACCGAGGCGTTCCCAGGCCAGCCGGGAGACATAGTCTCTCCAGCGTGTCCTAGGTCTTCCTCGGGGTCTCCTCCCGGTGGGACGTGCCCGGAACACCTTCCAGGAAGGCGTTCAGGAGGCATCTGAAACAGATGCCCGAGCCACCTCAGCTGACCCCTCTCGATGTGGAGGAGCAGCGACTCTACTCTGAGCTCCTCCCGAGTGACCGAGCTCCTCACCCTATCTCTAAGGGATCGCCCAGCCACTCTGCGGAGAAAGCTCATTTCGGCCGCCTGTATCCGGGATCTTGTTCTTTCGGTCATGACCCAAAGCTCATGACCATAGGTGAGAGTAGGAACGTAGATTGACCGGTAAATCGAGAGCTTCGCCTTGCGGCTCAGCTCTTTCTTCACCACGACAGACCGGTACAACGACCGCATTACTGTAGCAGCTGCACCGATCCGTCTGTCAATCTCCCGTTCCATCCTTCCCTCACTCGTGAACAAGACCCCAAGATACTTGAACTCCTCCACTTGAGGCAGGAACTCTCCACCAACCTGAAGTGAGCAAGCCACCCTTTTCCGACTGAGGACCATGCCTCGGATTTGGAGGTGCTGATTCTCATCCCAGCCGCTTCACACTCGGCTGCAAACCGTCCCAGTGCATGCTGAAGGTCCTGGTCTGTAGGGGCCAACACGACAACATCATCCGCAAAGAGCAGAGACGAAATCGTGTGGTCCCCGAACCTGACACCCTCCGGCCCCTGGCTGCGCCTAGAAATTCTGTCCATAAATATTATGAACAGAACCGGCGACAAAGGGCAGCCCTGCCGGAGTCCAACATGCACCGGGAACAAGTCTGACTTACTGCCGGCAATGCGAACCAAGCTCCTGCTTCTTTCGTACAGGGACCGGACAGCCCTTAGCAAAGGACCCCCGGACCCCATACTCCCGGAGCACCCTCCACAGGCCGCCTCGAGGGACACAGTCGAATGCCTTCTCCAAATCCACAAAGCACATGTGGATTGGTTGGGCAAACTCCCATGAACCCTCCAGCACCCTGTAGAGGGTATAGAGCTGGTCCCAGTGTTCCACGGCCGGGACGAAAACAGCACTGTTCCTCCTGAATCCGAGGTTCTACTATCGGCCGTAATCTCCTCTCCAGTACCCTAGCATAGACTTTCCCGGGGAGGCTGAGAAGTGTGATCCCCCTGTAGTCAAAACAAAACTGTTTTAAAAAATGGTTAAAAAACATTTTCATAAATCATATGTTCATTTTTTTTTTTTTTTTGGTAATGTTTGACAAATGTTGATATTAAAAGTTTGCAATTTGTACCTGAATCTTTGTTGTTTTTCATAGTATGATTTTTGAGGAATTGTATTGAATCCAATTAGGGTCAATTTGACCCGCACCATAAAGGGTGTACACAGAAATCCAACAGTGCACAAGGGTTAACTGAAATTATTGACTGTTAAAAATCTTCAAGCATGCATCTAAAGTACCATGTAACTTTTTTTTTTATTATTATTAAAAAATAATAAAATATTATTAATGAGAGAGTGCAAAAAAATCCATCTTCCAAACCATGTCTTTACCAAATACACTTTGATAAATCTATAATATTGATTTATATTTTAGAGCAGTTATATGGATTTTCAGGAAATTGCATGCATACATCATTCACAGTGTAGCTGAAGTAAAGTCTGAGTTGCTGTTACTCAATGATCTTCATGTGTGTGTGTTACAGGGGAAATGACATCAGCACTATCAGTGAAGAAGGGATATTCTGTCACTCTACACACTGATCTTACTGAGATACAGAGAGATGATTTCATGCAGTGGATGTTTGAAGACACTGTCATAGCTGAAATCAATAAAGCACAAAAACGATTCCTCACATCTGATGTTCCTGACGGGAGATTCAGAGACAGACTGAAGCTGGATCATCAGACTGGATCTCTGAACATCACACACACCAGATTCACAGACTCTGGACTTTATGAGCTGAAGATCAGCAGCAGCAGATTCATCATAAACAAGAGAATCACTGTCACTGTCACTGGTGAGTAGATCAAATCTGTCGATGTTAAAGTGTTCTTGTTTAAATCCTAAAGTTCAAAGAACACGTTTAAACTTCATTTGAACATTTAAACATAAAATTTGAATCTTGGGACTGCGTTTAGACTGTTAGTTTGTCTTTCAAAGAATTTTGTGCAGAAGACTACAAGATATTTGTGAAAAATACTATTATTGTCATCACCATATTGTCTTAACATTTTGGTAATTGAAGAGGCTCTTTTTTTTTTTTTTTTACTTAATGTTTTAGTTTTTATTTAACATTCTGTAACATTGATTCAATTTATATTACCAAGGAGAACACCAATTGTACTTGTTTCTCTTTTTTTTCTTTTCTCTTTTCTCTAACTCCCAGTGAAGAGAGTAATATTAAGGTATTGAAGTAAGTCAGGAGACACTAATGCTAATTGACACTAGTAATTGTTGCATGTTTTCAACTGATTTTAAATGGATTAATCTGCATTATTGTTTGTAATGTTCTTATTGAAATCAGTCCTGTGTTCACATCAAACTCCGGCTGTAACACAGTAATACAGAAGATGAACATGTGAAGGAGAATATCATAATAATTGAAATTACATTAAAGGCTCTCATGCTCATTAATGAGAGAGTGCAAAAAAATCCATCTTCCAAACCGTCTTTACCAAAATACACTTTGATAAATCTATAATAATGATTTATATTTTAGAGCAGTTATATGGATTTTCAGGAAATTGCATGCATACGTCATTCACATAGTTTAGCTTGAAGTAAAGTCTGAGGAGCTGTTCCTCAATGATCTTCATGTGTGTGTGTTACAGGGGAAATGACATTAGCACTATCAATGAAGGAGGGAGATTCTGTCACTCTACACACTGGTCTTACTGAGATACAGACAGAGGATTTCATACAGTGGATGTTTGAAGACACTGTCATTGCTGAAATCAATAAAGCACAAAAACAATTCTCCACATCTGATGGTCCTGACGGGAGATTCAGAGACAGACTGAAGCTGGATCATCAGACTGGATCTGTGACCATCACACACACCAGATACACAGACTCTGGACTTTATGAGCTGAAGATCAGCAGCAGCAGATTCATCATAAACAAGAGAATCACTGTCACTGTCACTGGTGAGTAGATCAAATCTGTCGATGTTAAAGTGTTCTTGTTTAAATCCTAAAGTTCAAAGAACACGTTTAAACTTCATTTGAACATTTAAACATAAAATTTGAATCTTGGGACTGCGTTTAGACTGTTAGTTTGTCTTTCAAATAATTTTGTGCAGAAGACTACAAGATATTTGTGAAAAATACTATTATTGTCATCACCATATTGTCTTAACATTTTGGTAATTGAAGAGGCTCTTTTTTTTTTTTTTTTACTTAATGTTTTAGTTTTTATTTAACATTCTGTAACATTGATTCAATTTATATTACCAAGGAGAACACCAATTGTACTTGTTTCTCTTTTTTTTCTTTTCTCTTTTCTCTAACTCCCAGTGAAGAGAGTAATATTAAGGTATTGAAGTAAGTCAGGAGACACTAATGCTAATTGACACTAGTAATTGTTGCATGTTTTCAACTGATTTTAAATGGATTAATCTGCATTATTGTTTGTAATGTTCTTATTGAAATCAGTCCTGTGTTCACATCAAACTCCGGCTGTAACACAGTAATACAGAAGATGAAAACAGTGAAGGAGAATATCATAATAATTGAAATTACATTAAAGGCTCTCATGCTCATTAATGAGAGAGTGCAAAAAAATCCATCTTCCAAACCGTCTTTACCAAAATACACTTTGATAAATCTATAATAATGATTTATATTTTAGAGCAGTTATATGGATTTTCAGGAAATTGCATGCATACGTCATTCACACAGTGTAGCTTGAAGTAAAGTCTGAGGAGCTGTTACTCAATGATCTTCATGTGTGTGTGTTACAGGGGAAATGACATCAGTGTCAATGAAGGAGGGAGAGTCTGTCACTCTACACACTGGTCTTACTGAGATACAGACAGATGATGTAATGCAGTGGATGTTTGGATACACTGTCATGCTGAAATCAATAAAGCACAAAAACAATCCTCCACATCTGATGTTCCTGACGGGAGATTCAGAGACCGACTGAAGCTGGATCATCAGACTGGATCTCTGACCATCATGAACACCAGAAACACAGACTCTGGACTTTATGAGCTGAAGATCAGCAGCAGCAGATTCATCATAAACAAGAGAATCAGTGTCACTGTCACTGGTGAGTAGATCAAATCTGTCAGTGTAAAAGTGTTCTTGTTTAAATCCTAAAGTTCAAAGAACGCGTTTAAACTTAATTTGAACATTTAAACATAAAATTTGAATCTTGGGACTGCGTTTAGACTCTTATAGTTTGTCTTTCAAATAATTTTGATGCAGAAGACTACAAGATATTTGTGAAAAATACTTTTATTGTCATCACCATATTGTCTTAACATTTTGGTCATTTAAGAGCCTCTTTTTTGTTAAACTTAATGTTTGTTTTATTTAACATTGATTATATTTATATTACCAAGGAGCACACCAAAATTTGCATATTTGTACTTGTTTCTCTTTTGTTTGTTTTTTGGTTAAGTTTTTATAATTTTCTCAGTTGATTCCCAGTGAAGAGTAACATTAATGTATTGAAGTAAGTCAGGAGACACTAATGCTAATTGACACTAGTAATTGCTGCATATTTCCAACTGATTTTAATTGGATTAATCTGCATTATTGTTTGTAATTACATTAGAGACTCTCATGCTCATTAATGACTTAATTTAAACAGAACCAGATTCATATTCACTGTTTTATCACTACAGTGCGTGCAGAATTATTAGGCACGTTGATTTTCTGATAATATTTTTTTCAGGTACATTTTACCCATTCCAAACCACATTTAAATTAACTACTATTAATTTTGTATTTAATCATTTATACGTGATATAATTGTTCATCAGGACTGGAAATGAAAAATGGCTTATATTCAGGTGTCCAAAATTATTAGGCACATTAGTTTTCTTTTACAGATAAATCAAGCCAAAAAAAGACATTTAAACAGACTAAATGAAAAGACTGAAAAGTCAAAAAATATGAAATCCCCATGAGAAGGGTGCAATACTAGAAATTGCAGTTACGGCATGACCATTGGACAGTGAAATGCACATTGGGTCAGCAGGGCCTACCATAAAGTCCGTTTTGCAGAGATGGACTAAAAATAAACTCAGAAATCTTACTGCCAGATTCTGGAAGATGAATTCTTCAAAGCGTGGCACAAGAGGATGTGGAGCTGGTCTTTCAAGAGTCATAGTCAGTCTGTCTATAAAGCCTATAAAAACTGTCTTCATGTATTTTCCTACACTTCAGCTTCTGATTCGCATTAAGAGGGGGTCATTTTTTAGGATTCTTTACCTAACCTGAGTCCTCTGAGATCCTGATATCTGGCTCTTCTGGAGACTCCAGGTAGTTTGCAGTTCTGGACAGTTCTGGAGACTAAAGGGGTCCTGATGGTTTCACACTTAATTCTTCATTCTTTTGCAGTTAACATGTGTATTTTCCTCTCCACCTGTTTTCCTCTGACCCTGCTGACCCACTGAGCATTTCACTGTCTAATGGTCATGCCTTAACTGCACTTCCTAGTATTGCATTAGTATTGCACTCTTCTCATGGACTTTTAATAATTTTTTACTTTTCAGTCTGAATTAAATCTCTTTTTTGGCTTATTTTATCTGTAAAAGAAAACGTGCCTAATAATTCTGCACACCTGAATATAAGGCATTTTTATTTCCAGGCTTCATGAACAATTATATCACTTATAAATGATTAAAATACAAAATGTATAGTATTTATTAAGATTAATGTGGTTTGGAATGGGTAAAATGTGCATGGAAAAAAAATATGATCAGAAAATCAACGAGCCTAATAATTCTGCACACACTGTAGTGTTATAGTCAGACTCATTGACTCACAGTAATGACTGTATCTGTACAGTACGAGATCTACGCTCGGGTTAAGTCAGACTTATTCACTCACAGTAATGACTGTATCTGTACAGTACGAGATCTACACTCGGGTTCAGTCAGACTCATTGACTCACAGTAATGACTGTATCTGTACAGTACGAGATCTACACTCGGGTTAAGTCAGACTCATCGACTCACAGTAATGACTGTATCTGTACAGTTCGAGATCTTCACTCGGGTTAAGTCAGACTCATCCACTCACAGTAATGACTGCATCTGTACAGTACGAGATCTACACTCGGGTTAAGTCAGACTCATCCACTCACAGTAATGACTGTATCTGTACAGTTCGAGATCTACACTCGGGTTAAGTCAGACTCATCCACTCACAGTAATGACTGTATCTGTACAGTTCGAGATCTACACTCGGGTTAAGTCAGACTCATCCACTCACAGTAATGACTGGATCTGTACAGTTCGAGATCTACACTCGGGTTAAGTCAGACTCATCCACTCACAGTAATGACTGTATCTGTACAGTACGAGATTTACACTCGGGTTAAGTCAGACTCATCCACTCACAGTAATGACTGTATCTGTACAGTACGAGATCTACACTCGGGTTAAGTCAGACTCATCCACTCACAGTAATGACTGCATCTGTACAGTTCGAGATCTACACTCGGGTTAAGTCAGACTCATCCACTCACAGTAATGACTGCATCTGTACAGTACGAGATCTACACTCGGGTTAAGTCAGACTCATCCACTCACAGTAATGACTGCATCTGTACAGTACGAGATCTACACTCGGGTTAAGTCAGACTCATCCACTCACAGTAATGACTGTATCTGTACAGTACGAGATCTACACTCGGGTTATAGTCAGACTCATCCACTCACAGTAATGACTGTATCTGTACAGTTCGAGATCTACACTCGGGTTAAGTCAGACTCATCCACTCACAGTAATGACTGTATCTGTACAGTTCGAGATCTACACTCGGGTTAAGTCAGACTCATCCACTCACAGTAATGACTGCATCTGTACAGTTCGAGATCTACACTCGGGTTAAGTCAGACTCATCCACTCACAGTAATGACTGTATCTGTACAGTACGAGATCTACACTCGGGTTATAGTCAGACTCATCCACTCACAGTAATGACTGTATCTGTACAGTTCGAGATCTACACTCGGGTTAAGTCAGACTCATTGACTCACAGTAATGACTGCATCTGTACAGTACGAGATCTACACTCGGGTTAAGTCAGACTCATCCACTCACAGTAATGACTGTATCTGTACAGTACGAGATCTACACTTGGGTTAAGTCAGACTCATCCACTCACAGTAATGACTGTATCTGTACAGTACGAGATCTACACTTGGGTTAAGTCAGACTCATTGACTCGCAGTAATGACTGTATCTGTACAGTACGAGATCTACACTCGGGTTAAGTCAGACTCATTCACTCACAGTAATGACTGTATCTGTACAGTACGAGATCTACACTCGGGTTAAGTCAGACTCATTCACTCACAGTAATGACTGTATCTGTACAGTACGAGATCTACACTCGGGTTAAGTCAGACTCATCCACTCACAGTAATGACTGTATCTGTACAGTACGAGATCTTCACTCGGGTTAAGTCAGACTCATTGACTCCACAGTAATGACTGTATCTGTTACAGTACGAGATCTTCACTCGGGTTAAGTCAGACTCATTGACTCACAGTAATGACTGCATCTGTACAGTACGAGATCTACACTCGGGTTAAGTCAGACTCATCCACTCACAGTAATGACTGTATCTGTACAGTTCGAGATCTACACTCGGGTTAAGTCAGACTCATCCACTCACAGTAATGACTGTATCTGTACAGTACGAGATCTTCACTCGGGTTAAGTCAGACTCATTGACTCACAGTAATGACTGCATCTGTACAGTACGAGATCTACACTCGGGTTAAGTCAGACTCATCCACTCACAGTAATGACTGTATCTGTACAGTTCGAGATCTACACTCGGGTTAAGTCAGACTCATCCACTCACAGTAATGACTGTATCTGTACAGTTCGAGATCTACACTCGGGTTAAGTCAGACTCATCCACTCACAGTAATGACTGTATCTGTACAGTTCGAGATCTACACTCGGGTTAAGTCAGACTCATTGACTCGCAGTAATGACTGTATCTGTACAGTACGAGATTTACACTCGGGTTAAGTCAGACTCATTGACTCACAGTAATGACTGTATCTGTACAGTACGAGATCTACACTCGGGGTTAAGTCAGACTCATTGACTCACAGTACTGACTGTATCTGTACAGTACGAGATCTACACCGGGTTAAGTCAGGACTCATCGACTCACAGTAATGACTGTATCTGTACAGTTCGAGATCTTCACTCGGGTTAAGTCAGACTCATTGACTCACAGTAATGACTGTATCTGTACAGTACGAGATCTACACTCGGGTTAAGTCAGACTCATTGACTCACAGTAATGACTGCATCTGTACAGTACGAGATCTACACTCGGGTTAAGTCAGACTCATTGACTCACAGTAATGACTGCATCTGTACAGTACGAGATCTACACTCGGGTTAAGTCAGACTCATCCACTCACAGTAATGACTGTATCTGTACAGTTCGAGAATCTACACTCGGGTTAAGTCAGACTCATTGACTCACAGTAATGACTGCATCTGTACAGTTCGAGATCTACACTCGGGTTAAGTCAGACTCATCCACTCACAGTAATGACTGTATCTGTACAGTACGAGATCTTCACTCGGGTTAAGTCAGACTCATTGACTCACAGTAATGACTGTATCTGTACAGTTCGAGATCTACACTCGGGTTAAGTCAGACTCATCCACTCACAGTAATGACTGTATCTGTACAGTTCGAGATCTACACTCGGGTTAAGTCAGACTCATTGACTCACAGTAATGACTGTATCTGTACAGTTCGAGATCTACACTCGGGTTAAGTCAGACTCATCCACTCACAGTAATGACTGTATCTGTACAGTGCGAGATCTACACTCGGGTTAAGTCAGACTCATCCACTCACAGTAATGACTGTATCTGTACAGTTCGAGATCTACACTCGGGTTAAGTCAGACTCATCCACTCACAGTACTGACTGTATCTGTACAGTACGAGATCTACACTCGGGTTTAAGTCAGACTCATCCACTCACAGTAATGACTGTATCTGTACAGTACGAGATCTACACTCGGGTTAAGTCAGACTCATCCACTCACAGTAATGACTGTATCTGTACAGTACGAGATCTACACTCGGGTTATAGTCAGACTCATCCACTCACAGTAATGACTGTATCTGTACAGTTCAAGATCTACACTCGGGTTAAGTCAGACTCATTGACTCGCAGTAGATGGACTGTATCTGTACAGTACGAGATCTACACTCGGGTTAAAGTCAGGACTCATTGACTCACAGTAATGACTGTATCTGTACAGTACGAGATCTACACTCGGGTTAAGTCAGACTCATTGACTCACAGTAATGACTGTATCGTGTACAGTCGAGATCTACACTCGGGTTAAGTCAGACTCATCGACTCACATTAATGACCTGTATCTTGTAACAGTTCGAGATCTTCACTCGGTTAAGTCAGACTCATTGACTCACAGTAATGACTGTATCTGTACAGTACGAGATCTACACTCGGGTTTAGTCAGACTCATTGACTCACAGTAATGACTGCATCTGTACAGTACGAGATCTACACTCGGGTTAAGTCAGACTCATTGACTCACAGTAATGACTGCATCTGTACAGTACGAGATCTACACTCGGGTTAAGTCAGACTCATCCACTCACAGTAATGACTGTATCTGTACAGTTCGAGATCTACACTCGGGTTAAGTCAGACTCATTGACTCACAGTAATGACTGCATCTGTACAGTACGAGATCTACACTCGGGTTAAGTCAGACTCATCCACTCACAGTAATGACTGTATCTGTACAGTACGAGATCTTCACTCGGGTTAAGTCAGACTCATTGACTCACAGTAATGACTGTATCTGTACAGTTCGAGATCTACACTCGGGTTAAGTCAGACTCATCCACTCACAGTAATGACTGTATCTGTACAGTTCGAGATCTACACTCGGGTTAAGTCAGACTCATTGACTCACAGTAATGACTGTATCTGTACAGTTCGAGATCTACACTCGGGTTAAGTCAGACTCATCCACTCACAGTAATGACTGTATCTGTACAGTGCGAGATCTACACTCGGTTAAGTCAGACTCATCCACTCACAGTAATGACTGTATCTGTACAGTTCGAGATCTACACTCGGGTTAAGTCAGACTCATCCACTCACAGTAATGACTGTATCTGTACAGTACGAGATCTACACTCGGGTTAAGTCAGACTCATCCACTCACAGTAATGACTGTATCTGTACAGTACGAGATCTACACTCGGGTTAAGTCAGACTCATCCACTCACAGTAATGACTGTATCTGTACAGTACGAGATCTACACTCGGGTTATAGTCAGACTCATCCACTCACAGTAATTGACTGTATCTGTACAGTACGAGATCTTCACTCGGGTTAAGTCAGACTCATCCACGCACAGTAATGACTGTATCTGTACAGTACGAGATCTTCACTCGGGTTAAGTCAGACTTCACAGTAATGACTGTATCTGTACAGTACGAGATCTACACTCGGGTTAAGTCAGACTCATTGACTCACAGTAATGACTGTATCTGTACAGTACGAGATCTACGCTCGGGTTAAGTCAGACTCATTGACTCACAGTAATGACTGTATCTGTACAGTACGAGATCTACGCTCGGGTTAAGTCAGACTCATTGACTCACAGTAATGACTGTATCTGTACAGTACGAGATCTTCACTCGGGTTAAGTCAGACTCATTGACTCTCAGTAATGACTGCCATCTGTACAGTACGAGATCTACGCTCGGGTTAAGTCAGACTCATTGACTCTCAGTAATGACTGTATCTGTACAGTACGAGATCTACACTCGGGTTAAGTCAGACTCATCCACTCACAGTAATGACTGCATCTGTACAGTACGAGATCTACACTCGGGTTAAGTCAGACTCATCCACTCACAGTAATGACTGTATCTGTACAGTACGAGATCTACACTCGGGTTAAGTCAGACTTATTCACTCACAGTAATGACTGTCTCTGTACAGTTCGAGATCTACACTCGGGTTAAGTCAGACTTATTCACTCACAGTAATGACTGTATCTGTACAGTTCGAGATCTACACTCGGGTTAAGTCAGACTCATTCACTCACAGTAATGACTGTATCTGTACAGTACGAGATCTACACTCGGGTTAAGTCAGACTTATTCACTCACAGTAATGACTGTATCTGTACAGTTCGAGATCTACACTCGGGTTAAGTCAGACTTATTCACTCACAGTAATGACTGTCTCTGTACAGTTCGAGATCTACACTCGGGTTAAGTCAGACTCATTCACTCACAGTAATGACTGTATCTGTACAGTACGAGATCTACACTCGGGTTATAGTCAGACTCATCCACTCACAGTAATGACTGCATCTGTACAGTACGAGATCTACACTCGGGTTATAGTCAGACTCATCCACTCACAGTAATGACTGTATCTGTACAGTACGAGATCTACACTCGGGTTAAACGGTATTCACGGCCTGGTGCCGGTTGTTGCTGTGGTTTAAATCACGTTCATGTTATCAGGGACCAGGATTAAGAACCGCTGTTATAAAACACACTGTTTAACAGAAGCAAGCAGAAAAGCTGGACAATGTCATGTTCCTAGTCGCCCTGCTGTGCTAAAACATGGGCATATACTTCAGAGATATTTTAATCATAAAAATGTCTAGGAATGCCAATAATTGTGTCCAAAGTGAATTAGAGAAAAACATTTTCATTTTACATTTTTTTTACTTCAATGATGGGTTAGATTTTTGCAGATTATTTGAATGAAAGATCAAAAGGATAAACAATGCAGAGTCGCCTTTGCTCATATTTACCAAGGGTCCTAATAATTCTGGAGTTGACTACACTTTTTTTATTACAATAACAAGTTGTCAATATTTTATTCTTTAGATAAGCACTCTTTTTTAAATGAATATTTTAGTTATATTTAAATGACTGATAATAGGGTTGCACAATATATCGGAAAATTGCAAATGTACATATCACAATGGCTTGTGATATTTGAATGATTTGTATAGGCGACTTCAAAACGTTCAATTGATTAACAATTTCTCGCACATCCCATTTTTCTTCAGTATTGGGCAGCCCTAATTGATAACATTTATATAATTCATTACAATTATGATCACATCAGAATTTCATGTTTTTTTATGCATCTCTCTTATTTTTAAAAATTCTCCAACATTTCACTGTTATACGGTAGGGGGCGCTATTACACATCTTCTGAAAGAGTGCAGCATCTCCGGATTAAAACACATGTGAGGCAGATGCAAAAACAAGCTATATGATATGTAATCACATGCATATGTAAAGTAACTCGAATCATCAATATTAAACTGCATATCAAAAATCAAAACTGCCTAATGTTACTGAATGACAGGTCAACCCAGGAAGAGCTGCAGGACTGTGAAGCTTTAGGGGTGTTGATGGACTCGATCTACATCTGTTCTGATCATCCTTTTTTGATAAACACGTGATTTTAGCTTTTTGCTCAATTTTGCTTTTTTTATGAAACTTACCTAGAATGCTTGAAGCTAGAATAAAACAGAGGGTCTATTCGTTCTATCGATATATTTCATGTTCATATAATCGTACAACAAAAAATTGTGAAAATTGTCAAAAACATGTTTTTTTTTTTACTTTGGGCGGGGAAAGAGTAAATACAATTTAAAATTTCCTCAGACTGCTAACCAAGAAAGTAAAATGTAAGTAATATGGAAGAGACTAATACACTAATAATTTATGTTAGTTATGAACATGTCAGAGCTCATATGTGTCTGCAGTAAATGCTTTAAAACTGTTTTGGCATGTTTTTAATTTACACTAATGTTTGTAATATTTTCATTGAAATCAGCCGTGTGTTCACATCAAACTCCTGCTGTACAACAGTAATACAGAAGACGAACAGTGAAAAGGAGAATCATGAAATCTGAAATTACATTAGAGGCTCATTTATGATTCAGAATCCGATTCATATTTAATTAGATGAGACTGACAGATTCACTCACACTGACTCTCTCTATCATTACAGATCCAGGTCTGTCTCCAGGTGCTGTAGCAGGGATTGTTGGTGTTGTTCTGCTGGTGTGTGCTGCTGCTGTTGCTGGTGTGATTTACCAGCGCCACAAGATCTCTGAACTAATAGCATGTGAGTATTACATCTGATAAAGCAAGAGAAATACTGAGCTTTATTATGCTACAGTAGAGATTAAAGTGTAAAATGTTTGTTCATAATCCTGTTTCAAACACTTTACATTTGTATGTGTGTGTTGTAATGTTTCTCATAAAAGCAGGGTTAGAAAGAAACATAATCAATACACAGATATTAAAGAGCACTGGCCTGTGGTTTTGTTTAAGAATGAAGGGCTCTGAATGCATTTTTATACAACTTTATACAACTATTTTATTGTTGTGTGGCAATGAAATGTACAGCTAGTCCACACTTTTTAAAATGTTTAAAGTTTTCTGTTCGGGTTGGTGACTGGGTTTGGGTTTAAATACAGTATTTATTATAACCAGCTTTAACAACAGACTTCTGTGCAATGCAGAAAGCTGTGTAGACGTGTGTCAATCATAACTGATCTGGTCTCCTGACTGCTTTCACACAGGTTCTGTGCACTCTTCATCTGGTCAGGTTCAAAGGTCAGCTTAAACCAGCACACCAGCTCAGAGTAGTTTGATGCTTTTCATACCAAAGAGATGGAAACTCTTAATAGAAAAGTTAGAGATCTATTTAAATAAGAAATGCAGATCAATAGCTTCAGGGTGTCCCAAATGCCGAAAAGCAGATTCTTTTATTAAAAAAAAATATATAAAAAAGCATCCAATTTTAAGTACAACACAAAACGCACAGGATTTAAAAACGTATGCTGTGTTTGAAATCGGCGCCTATACCCTCATTCACGATTCCCTACATTACTTTACTAATATAGTTCAATCAGACACTGAGTGCGCCGGAAGGGCTGCTGCTTTCTCACAGTGCATTATGGGTATTCTCAAGCCGTTGAGCGTCCATCGGCTGTACACATTATTGCAGTGCATTGTGGGACTGAATGAGTGCACTCGATAATGTCCACTATGGTTTCGGACACCACTGCAAATGACTGTCCCCTCAAATAGTGCCCTATTTAAGTGTATAGGGAGCGGTTTCGGACACAGGATTAGATTATGAATTGTCTTGAAGCATATCAGTAAATGTGTTGGTTTATATTGTCTTTTACTGTGAGTGTAATTCAGTGTTTAGGGTTTTAATGATCAAGCATTGAGCAGGTGTCAGATCTTCTCCAGCTAATGTCTGCTCTGTGTTTCTCTGTTTCTGGTTTCTGCTGTGACATGAAGCGAGTACACTGGGCGTGATGGTGGGAGAAGACGTCCCTCTAATCCCTCACGGTATTGAAATACCTAAAGATGACATACAGTGGAAGTTTGGAGGTGCTGTTATAGCTGAAAGGGAAGGATTTTATCAAAAGATCACTGTAAATGATGATGTTCTTGATGAGAAATTCAAAGGCAGATTGCAGCTTAACAAAAATTCTGGATATCTGACCATCAGAAACATCACAACCACAGACTCTGGATATTATGAACTATGGAGCGGCAGATCGGGAATTAAACCATTGAAGACATTCTATGTTTCTCTCTATGGTGAGTAACTCAAATCTTTATGTAATAATGAGTTTATGTTAGATCAACACTGAATCATTTAAATGAAGGACTATGAGTTTTTGATGAGTCATGTGATCAGACAGTTATCTTGGTAATAGGCTTGTTTGACTTGAAGTAACACTGCGCACACTGATCGGTGTGACGTCAAAGTACAGTGAGAGCGAAGCATACTTCTGTTCATACTTCATACGTCTGTTCTCTAATCACTCTCGCTGACTTTGACGTGTGATCATTCTGTGCAGTGTTTGTTTTGTTTGTTTTCCGTTCTGTTCAGTGTTACTTCAAGTTGAACAAGCCTAAAGACTTGCTTTTGTTCATTCACTTATTTTCACTCACTCTGGTCGTGATTCAGTTATAGCTTATATGTGCAGTATTCAGAACAAGTATTGAAACATAATGCAAAATATTATGCTCTATATAAAGGCACAGTTTCATCTCAATTCACTTTAAAATGATCAGTTTATTGATTAACTCTTTCCCCGCCAGTATTTTTTTATTATTATTAAGTTGCCAGCATTTTTAATCATTATTCAATAATTTCATGGCCCCCAGAATATTTTGTTGTATGAATATCTGAAATATCAAATAAAGAACAGAGTCTCTGCTTAAAGAAAAACAAAAATTCTAGCTTCAAGTATTCAAAACTGTACACAATTTTGAACAAAAAGCGGAGAAAATCACGTATTTGTCAAAGACTCCGGATCAGTCTCTTCCATCAAAGTTTCCATTTCCTGGGTTGACACTTCAGTCGTCGCGTTAGATTTGATGTATATGCTGTTTAATGTAGTGATGGAAGATTTCGAAACACTGCTTCATGAAGCTTCCAAACCTTTAGAATCGTTTTGTTTCGAATCAGTGATTCGGAGCGTTTCAAACTGCCAGTCGCGGGATTTCAGAAAACGAGGCTTTGTTACGTCATAACGGTTTCTAAATATTTCGACATTTCAGTGGTTCACCGCTGCAGGGTAATAAACTGTGTCAACCCATCAATCATGCAGATTCACTGAGAACCGAAGCGTCTATGGTTTTTACCTGATCTCTGATCAGTTTTATACATTTGTAGATGTTTTAATTAAACATTAATATAATTAAAAGGAATAATAGTAGTTAATAGTCTCTCATTGGCAACTGTTTAGCTGAGCAATCCAATGAACAAACAGAAAAAGGCCTGGAAATTGATTAAAGACATATTATACAGACACTTGATATTTAATGGTATTAGATGATTAGTTAATTATATTTGCTAGATTTTACTTTCAATAAAACATTTGCAATTTTGTAAAAGGTGTTTTCGCTGCATTTCCACTGTTCTGACCAGCAGGGGTCGCCAACATGAGGAATGTAAAACATAAACAATGAAACATGAAATTCAATAAAAAATGAGCTATAACCAGTTTCCTTAAAAACTGATGTGTTGATCCTGATGACCTCACATGCTTCGGAGAATATGATTGGTCCAACACGGATCACAACAAACATGGGAACATTTGACTTGTAGGCCTATTATAGATTTATACCAACTTTTTGATATATATAATGATGTATTACTGTCATGGAAACAACAACGGGATCCAGTAGTGAATGCAGTAAACGAGAGTTTATTAAAAGTACAAAGAAACACAGAGAAGATGGTCAGATGTTGCAGAGGCCTGTTGCATGAAGCTAGTTGAACAAACTCTTGAGTTTAAGAGTAGGTTTAGATTCGACAAGTCCAGATAAACCTGGTTTAGATGAATTAAAATAATAATTATATATATATATAATATATATATATATATATATATATATATATATATATATATATATATATATATATATATATATATATATTAATTAATATAATATAAATATAGTAAATAGCAGCAAAATATGAGCAAGTTAGCCATATGGCAAGTTACCATGCCGATGAAACCCGCTTTCAAACTAATCCACCTTCTTGAGCCCAAAAATCCCGAGTTTGCTCAAACTAATCTCGAACTGACCTGGGTAACAACTGAACCCAGCGTCATGCCACAGCCACAGGTGTTAGTTGAGTCTTTAGCGGAGAGGAACGACAGATGACAGTCTTTAGCAGAGAGAGGAACGACAGATGACAGTCTTTAGCGGAGAGGAACGACAGATGACAGTCTTTAGCAGAGAGGAACGACAGATGACAGTCTTTAGCGGAGAGGAACGACAGATGACAGTCTTTAGCGGAGAGAGGAACGACAGATGACAGTCTTTAGCGGAGAGGAACGACAGATGACAGTCTTTAGCGGAGAGAGGAACGACAGATGACAGTCTTTAGCAGAGAGGAACGACAGATGACAGTCTTTAGCGGAGAGGAACGACAGATGACAGTCTTCAGCGAAGAGAGGAACGACAGATGACAGTCTTTAGCGGAGAGAGGAACGACAGATGACAGTCTATAGCAGAGAAGAACGACAGATGACAGTCTTTAGCGGAGAGGAACGACAGATGACAGTCTTTAGCGGAGAAGAACGACAGATGACAGTCTTTAGCGGAGAGGAACGACAGATGACAGTCTTTAGCGGAGAGGAACGACAGATGACAGTCTTTAGCGGAGAGGAACGACAGATGACAGTCTTTAGCGGAGAGGAACGACAGATGACAGTCTTCAGCGGAGAGAGGAACGACAGATGACAGTCTTCAGCAGAGAGAGGAACGACAGATGACAGTCTTTAGCGGAGAGGAACGACAGATGACAGTCTATAGCAGAGAAGAACGACAGATGACAGTCTTCAGCGGAGAGAGGAACGACAGATGACAGTCTTCAGCGGAGAGAGGAACGACAGATGACAGTCTTTAGCGGAGAGAGGAACGACAGATGACAGTCTTTAGCGGAGAGGAACGACAGATGACAGTCTTTAGCGGAGAGGAACGACAGATGACAGTCTTTAGCGGAGAGGAACGACAGATGACAGTCTTTAGCGGAGAGGAACGACAGATGACAGTCTTCAGCGGAGAGAGGAACGACAGATGACAGTCTTCAGCAGAGAGAGGAACGACAGATGACAGTCTTTAGCGGAGAGGAACGACAGATGACAGTCTTTAGCGGAGAGGAACGACAGATGACAGTCTTTAGCGGAGAGGAACGACAGATGACAGTCTTTAGCGGAGAGGAACGACAGATGACAGTCTTTAGCGGAGAGGAACGACAGATGACAGTCTTTAGCGGAGAGGAACGACAGATGACAGTCTTCAGCGGAGAGAGGAACGACAGATGACAGTCTTCAGCAGAGAGAGGAACGACAGATGACAGTCTTTAGCGGAGAGGAACGACAGATGACAGTCTATAGCAGAGAAGAACGACAGATGACAGTCTTCAGCGGAGAGAGGAACGACAGATGACAGTCTTCAGCGGAGAGAGGAACGACAGATGACAGTCTTTAGCGGAGAGAGGAACGACAGATGACAGTCTTTAGCGGAGAGAGGAACGACAGATGACAGTCTTTAGCAGAGAAGAACGACAGATGACAGTCTATAGCAGAGAAGAACGACAGATGACAGTCTTTAGCAGAGAGGAACGACAGATGACAGTCTTTAGCGGAGAGGAACGACAGATGACAGTCTTTAGCGGAGAGAAACGACAGATGACAGTCTTTAGCGGAGAGAGGAACGACAGATGACAGTCTTTAGCAGAGAGGAACGACAGATGACAGTCTTTAGCGGAGAGAAACGACAGATGACAGTCTTTAGCGGAGAGAGGAACGACAGATGACAGTCTTTAGCGGAGAGAGGAACGACAGATGACAGTCTTTAGCGGAGAGGAACGACAGATGACAGTCTTTAGCGGAGAGGAACGACAGATGACAGTCTTTAGCGGAGAGAGGAACGACAGATGACAGTCTATAGCAGAGAAGAACGACAGATGACAGTCTTTAGCGGAGAGGAACGACAGATGACAGTCTTTAGCGGAGAGGAACGACAGATGACAGTCTTTAGCGGAGAGGAACGACAGATGACAGGCTTTAGCGGAGAGGAACGACAGATGACAGTCTTTAGCAGAGAGGAACGACAGATGACAGTCTTTAGCAGAGAGGAACGACAGATGACAGTCTTTAGCAGAGAGGAACGACAGATGACAGTCTTTAGCGGAGAGAGCAACGACAGATGACAGTCTTCAGCGGAGAGAGCAACGACAGATGACAGTCTTTAGCGGAGAGAGGAACGACAGATGACAGTCTTTAGCAGAGAGGAACGACAGATGACAGTCTTCAGCGGAGAGGAACGACAGATGACAGTCTTTAGCGGAGAGAGGAACGACAGATGACAGTCTTTAGCAGAGAAGAACGACAGATGACAGTCTTTAGCAGAGAGGAACGACAGATGACAGTCTTTAGCGGAGAGGAACGACAGATGACAGTCTTTAGCGGAGAGAGGAACGACAGATGACAGTCTTTAGCAGAGAAGAACAACAGATGACAGTCTATAGCAGAGAAGAACGACAGATGACAGTCTTTAGCAGAGAGGAACGACAGATGACAGTCTTTAGCGGAGAGGAACGACAGATGACAGTCTTTAGCGGAGAGGAACGACAGATGACAGTCTTTAGCGGAGAGGAACGACAGATGACAGTCTTTAGCAGAGAGGAACGACAGATGACAGTCTTTAGCGGAGAGGAACGACAGATGACAGTCTTTAGCGGAGAGGAACGACAGATGACAGTCTTTAGCGGAGAGGAACGACAGATGACAGTCTTTAGCAGAGAGGAACGACAGATGAGAGTCTTTAGCAGAGAGGAACGACAGATGACAGTCTTTAGCGGAGAGGAACGACAGATGACAGTCTTTAGCGGAGAGGAACGACAGATGACAGTCTTCAGCGGAGAGAGCAACGACAGATGACAGTCTTTAGCGGAGAGAGGAACGACAGATGACAGTCTTTAGCAGAGAGGAACGACAGATGACAGTCTTTAGCGGAGAGGAACGACAGATGACAGTCTTCAGCGGAGAGGAACGACAGATGACAGTCTTCAGCAGAGAGGAACGACAGATGACAGTCTTTAGCGGAGAGGAACGACAGATGACAGTCTTAGCGGAGAGGAACGACAGATGACAGTCTTCAGCGGAGAGGAACGACAGATGACAGTCTTTAGCGGAGAGGAACGACAGATGACAGTCTTTAGCGGAGAGAGGAACGACAGATGACAGTCTTTAGCAGAGAGAGGAACGACAGATGACAGTCTTTAGCGGAGAGGAGCGACAGATGACAGTCTTTAGCGGAGAGGAACGACAGATGACAGTCTTTAGCGGAGAAGAACGACAGATGACAGTCTTCAGCAGAGAGAGGAACGACAGATGACAGTCTTTAGCGGAGAGGAACGACAGATGACAGTCTTTAGCGGAGAGGAACGACAGATGACAGTCTTTAGCGGAGAGGAACGACAGATGACAGTCTTTAGCGGAGAGGAACGACAGATGACAGTCTTTAGCGGAGAGGAACGACAGATGACAGTCTTTAGCGGAGAGGAACGACAGATGACAGTCTTTAGCGGAGAGGAACGACAGATGACAGTCTTTAGCGGAGAGGAACGACAGATGACAGTCTTCAGCGGAGAGAGGAACGACAGATGACAGTCTTCAGCGGAGAGAGGAACGACAGATGACAGTCTTTAGCGGAGAGAGGAACGACAGATGACAGTCTTTAGCAGAGAGAGGAACGACAGATGACAGTCTTTAGCGGAGAGGAGCGACAGATGACAGTCTTTAGCGGAGAGGAACGACAGATGACAGTCTTTAGCGGAGAAGAACGACAGATGACAGTCTTCAGCAGAGAGAGGAACGACAGATGACAGTCTTTAGCGGAGAAGAACGACAGATGACAGTCTTTAGCGGAGAGGAACGACAGATGACAGTCTTTAGCGGAGAGGGACGACAGATGACAGTCTTTAGCGGAGAGGAACGACAGATGACAGTCTTTAGCGGAGAGGAACGACAGATGACAGTCTTTAGCGGAGAGGAACGACAGATGACAGTCTTTAGCGGAGAGGAACGACAGATGACAGTCTTCAGCGGAGAGAGGAACGACAGATGACAGTCTTCAGCGGAGAGAGGAACGACAGATGACAGTCTTTAGCGGAGAGAGGAACGACAGATGACAGTCTTTAGCAGAGAGAGGAACGACAGATGACAGTCTTTAGCGGAGAGAGGAACGACAGATGACAGTCTTCAGCGGAGAGAGGAACGACAGATGACAGTCTTTAGCAGAGAAGAACGACAGATGACAGTCTTTATCAGAGAAGAACGACAGATGACAGTCTTTAGCAGAGAGGAACGACAGATGACAGTCTTTAGCGGAGAGGAACGACAGATGACAGTCTTTAGCGGAGAGAGGAACGACAGATGACAGTCTTTAGCAGAGAAGAACAACAGATGACGGTCTATAGCAGAGAAGAACGACAGATGACAGTCTTTAGCAGAGAGGAACGACAGATGACAGTCTTTAGCGGAGAGGAACGACAGATGACAGTCTTTAGCGGAGAGGAACGACAGATGACAGTCTTTAGCGGAGAGGAACGACAGATGACAGTCTTTAGCAGAGAGGAACGACAGATGACAGTCTTTAGCGGAGAGGAACGACAGATGACAGTCTTTAGCGGAGAGGAACGACAGATGACAGTCTTTAGCGGAGAGGAACGACAGATGACAGTCTTTAGCAGAGAGGAACGACAGATGAGAGTCTTTAGCAGAGAGGAACGACAGATGACAGTCTTTAGCGGAGAGGAACGACAGATGACAGTCTTTAGCGGAGAGGAACGACAGATGACAGTCTTCAGCGGAGAGAGCAACGACAGATGACAGTCTTTAGCGGAGAGAGGAACGACAGATGACAGTCTTTAGCAGAGAGGAACGACAGATGACAGTCTTTAGCGGAGAGGAACGACAGATGACAGTCTTCAGCGGAGAGGAACGACAGATGACAGTCTTCAGCAGAGAGGAACGACAGATGACAGTCTTTAGCGGAGAGGAACGACAGATGACAGTCTTTAGCGGAGAGGAACGACAGATGACAGTCTTCAGCGGAGAGGAACGACAGATGACAGTCTTTAGCGGAGAGGAACGACAGATGACAGACTTCAGCGGAGAGGAACGACAGATGACAGTCTTTAGCGGAAAGGAACGACAGGTGACAGTCTTTAGCGGAGAGAGGAACGACAGATGACAGTCTTTAGCGGAGAGGAACGACAGATGACAGTCTTTAGCGGAGAGGAACGACAGATGACAGTCTTCAGCGGAGAGGAACGACAGATGACAGTCTTTAGCGGAGAGGAACGACAGATGACAGTCTTCAGCGGAGAGGAACGACAGATGACAGTCTTTAGCGGAGAGAGGAACGACAGATGACAGTCTTTAGCGGAGAGAAGAACGACAGATGACAGTCTTTAGCGGAGAGGAGCGACAGATGACAGTCTTTAGCGGAGAGGAACGACAGATGACAGTCTTTAGCGGAGAGAGGAACGACAGATGACAGTCTTTAGCGGAGAGAAGAACGACAGATGACAGTCTTTAGCGGAGAGGAGCGACAGATGACAGTCTTTAGCAGAGAGGAACGACAGATGACAGTCTTTAGCGGAGAGGAACGACAGATGACAGTCTTTAGCGGAGAGGAACGACAGATGACAGTCTTTAGCGGAGAGGAACGACAGATGACAGTCTTTAGCGGAGAGAGGAACGACAGATGACAGTCTTTAGCAGAGAGGAACGACAGATGAGAGTCTTTAGCAGAGAGGAACGACAGATGACAGTCTTTAGCGGAGAGGAACGACAGATGACAGTCTTTAGCGGAGAGGAACGACAGATGACAGTCTTCAGCGGAGAGAGCAACGACAGATGACAGTCTTTAGCGGAGAGAGGAACGACAGATGACAGTCTTTAGCAGAGAGGAACGACAGATGACAGTCTTTAGCGGAGAGGAACGACAGATGACAGTCTTCAGCGGAGAGGAACGACAGATGACAGTCTTCAGCAGAGAGGAACGACAGATGACAGTCTTTAGCGGAGAGGAACGACAGATGACAGTCTTTAGCGGAGAGGAACGACAGATGACAGTCTTTAGCGGAGAGGAACGACAGATGACAGTCTTTAGCGGAGAGAGGAACGACAGATGACAGTCTTTAGCGGAGAGGAACGACAGATGACAGTCTTTAGCGGAGAGGAACGACAGATGACAGTCTTTAGCGGAGAGGAACGACAGATGACAGTCTTTAGCGGAGAGGAACGACAGATGACAGTCTTTAGCGGAGAGGAACGACAGATGACAGTCTTCAGCGGAGAGGAACGACAGATGACAGTCTTTAGCGGAGAGGAACGACAGATGACAGACTTCAGCGGAGAGGAACGACAGATGACAGTCTTTAGCGGAAAGGAACGACAGGTGACAGTCTTTAGCGGAGAGAGGAACGACAGATGACAGTCTTTAGCGGAGAGGAACGACAGATGACAGTCTTTAGCGGAGAGGAACGACAGATGACAGTCTTCAGCGGAGAGGAACGACAGATGACAGTCTTTAGCGGAGAGGAACGACAGATGACAGTCTTCAGCGGAGAGGAACGACAGATGACAGTCTTTAGCGGAGAGAGGAACGACAGATGACAGTCTTTAGCGGAGAGAAGAACGACAGATGACAGTCTTTAGCGGAGAGGAGCGACAGATGACAGTCTTTAGCAGAGAGGAACGACAGATGACAGTCTTTAGCAGAGAGGAACGACAGATGACAGTCTTTAGCAGAGAGGAACGACAGATGACAGTCTTTAGCAGAGAGGAACGACAGATGACAGTCTTTAGCGGAGAGAGGAACGACAGATGACAGTCTTTAGCGGAGAGAAGAACGACAGATGACAGTCTTTAGCGGAGAGGAGCGACAGATGACAGTCTTTAGCAGAGAGGAACGACAGATGACAGTCTTTAGCGGAGAGGAACGACAGATGACAGTCTTTAGCGGAGAGGAACGACAGATGACAGTCTTTAGCGGAGAGGAACGACAGATGACAGTCTTTAGCGGAGAGGAAAGACAGATGACAGTCTTTAGCGGAGAGGAACAGACTACAGTGTGCCGGCGGCTAAGAGATAACAGGCAATCCAACATGAGCGAGTAAAACAAGTAGACAACAAAAGAGAATGGCAGACATGAACCAACGACGATCTGCCAGAGAGAGACTGCATCACCAGACTAGATATAGAGAGAAGATGAACCACGACAATTACTTTTATTTGATTTATAGAACGAGTAAATACCGTAGTACATTTTTGGTATGAAGGAAATTAATCATGTTGCTTTCAATGCTCTTTACTATGGTCCATTTGTTTTCTTGTTCCAATTTTTGTTCTGTGTTTCTGTGTTTAGCTAAGACAGATATAGTGAAAAAGAGAGTGAAGAAGGGAGGATCTGTCACTCTGCCGACTGGTGTTCCTGACATACAGAAAGTTGAACAGATCCAGTGGAAGTTTAGACTATACGACTCTCCCATAGCTCAAATCACAGGAGGGACCAGGACAATCTCACCATTCTTTACTGGTTGGTGGAGATTCAGTGGCAGACTGAAGCTGGATCAGGACGGATCACTGACCATCTCAAGGATCGAACTGAATCACACTGGATTTTATGTACTATACATCACCGCTGGTGGAGAAACTTCAATGAAATTATTCAAGGTCAAAGTTGGTGAGTAAATCAAATATTTTAGTATAATAGCGATCTTATTTTAGATCAAGCCTGTCAGACATTCAGATCAAAGACTGAGTTTGTATGACGACACTTTCTGATTTCTGTCAGAACAGACTCTGCTGTGTGTGTAACTGTAAATGATTGTGTGAATATTAAGAAATCTAAATGCATATAATACATTCAAAATCAACTTCTCCTAACTATATATATATATATATACACACACACAAAAGACGAAGCTTTCCTGTAACATGATCTGTCTCGTGTGTTTTCTTTCAATCTCACTGATGAAAGTGTGAGAAGTATGAATCCAGTGTAACATTATCATCATTCATAATACATCAAAATCAACTCTCCTTACTATATATATATATAAAAGCAAAGTTTTTCTTTAATATGATCTGTCTCGTGTGTTTCCTTTCAGTTAAAGACCCAGAGGAGCCAGAGGAGGTGTCTTTGAACAGCATTTGCTGACTCCGGACTGTGACGTTTTCAACAGTCAAAATCAGATTTCTCCTCATGTGAGCCTCTAAACCCTGTGTGTGTGTGTGTGTGTGTGTGTGTGTGTGTGTGTGTGTGTGTGTGTGTGTGTGTGTGTGTGTGTGTGTGTGTGTGTGTGTGTGTGTGTGTGTGTGTGTGTGTGTGTGTGTGTGTGTGTGTGTGTGTGTGTGTGTGTGTGTGTGTGTGTGTGTGTGTGTGTGTGTGTGTGTGTGTGTGTGTGTGTGTGTGTGTGTGTGTGTGTGTGTGTAGTTAAACGACAGGATAACATACAGACACATTTCATTTACTATGTTCTGCAAACTGATCTTTAGACTAACTCTCATCTTTATTTGATCCTCTGATGTAAATCTAATCCAAATCTCACATTTCAAACCTGTCACTCATTGCATATAATACACACTGGATAAACCAGTTTCTGTTTCTGCATCTATTAGACAAATCTCTGATGAGAAATGTCATGTATAGACTATAAGAATGTGTGTGTGCTAAACCAGTATTTCTCAGACTAATGTGTGTTTTATATAACAAGCATGTTTAATCCTGAGCTTTAGATGCTTAACAGTCTCTTCACTTCTAGAAGTTTCTAGAAACAATTTAATTGTTAATTGAAGTTTAAGTGTGACTTTGACTGTTCATCTGTGTGTGAAACTGATGTGACGCTGTTATTGCAGAAATGATCTGCACATTTATATTACTCAAGTATTATTTTGCCTTACTCTATTTGCTCATATTATAATCTGTCTTTTTTATGATACATAATTGCACTTATATTTTTATCAATCTATATTTTGTATTATCTAAAGTGAATCTGCCCATCTGTGCCTCAGATGTGAATGTGAATTATAAACTCTGATCCTCTGTTGATGATTTTCACTGTTGTGTGAAATTATTGATTTCTGATTGTTCTTTTATTTCGTTTTATTAGAGAAGCTTCAGCTTGAATCTTTTGTATTTGCTGATTTGAGCCGGACGCCCAGCGTTCACTTCATGCTGTTACTGAATAAAACAATACAAATAAACCACAAAAACAAATCTTGAAGCTGTCGTCTGCTTTATGCTCATCCTGATCCTCCCAGACTGTAGAATTGGAAAAACACTTGAAACACCATTTTGGTTCTTCAGAAAGTCACACTTGTGTAAAGTAATAATAAAGTTCAGAATAAACACATTTGACTGGTACATTCTCAAACAAATGACACTGACAATAAAGAAAAACATCAAAAGTATTCATTCTTTAAAATGCGATCATGCAGTACAAATACTCGAGTGGATCACAACATTCAGAAAACTGTTTAAAACATTGCTTGTATTAGAAATACACAATCAACCTCCATTATTTTGATCAAAGACGACTATTGATTCTGTATTAATTCATTCTTAATTTGTGAATTATGTGTGAATGTGAATTCTAACGACATTTTAAGCATCAGTTTTAAGGAAATAGCAGAGAATGAGTTGTTTGGTCGCTCCTCCACTAGTTGGCGCTGCAGTGTCTCATCGTGTTTAATTCACCAGTCGCTCTCTTTGCTCCTCCGCCTGATGACCTTTTCACGTTATTTTTTCTCTTATTGAAGCTTTACAATCTGTTAACTGAAAACTAAAAATATTTATTAAAAATAACAGCACGTGAACATTTAAAAGTTGGTTACAGTTACTGTTGTTGTTCGCGGTTTGGCCACAGTGAGGCGCCATACACAGGAAGTGACGTCACCCCTGGCGCTGATAAGAAATATGCTTCAAAATATAACGGCAGGCAGCGATATATAAAAAAAACTGGTGTTTGAAATGAAATGTTTATGAATTAAGATCTGTTTATTCTTTTAGAAAATTCTGTCATAATTGTCTCACCCTCAAGTAGTGACCTAGGCCTATATTTTAAAATGAGTAAGATTAGGTGGATTTTTTTTATTCCTCCCCATTTGCATTTGTGGATAAAGATTTTTTAGTAGGCTAATTCACAATATAACAAAAATTTAATTCACCAGTATTATCATAAAAAAATAAGTTCAAGGTCAAACATGTTTGATATTTAGGATTTTAAATCGGGATGAGCAAGACTGTGATTACGTCATTACTGTCAAAATAGCCAATAAGAAACAAGCAGGGCTGTTGCGGTGAAGTAATTTCCCTTGAGGTAATTTTGTGACTCAACAGCGCAATATGCGGTATTATCTCCATTTATTTATTTATTTATTGCTAAATAAACAAGTGTTACGCTGTGTTCAGCAGGCACAAAGACGAGTAGTCTACATGTTCAGTAATGAAACCGAAACTAAAGTGGCGTAAACAGAAGATACAATGTCAAAATAAGGGTCCGCATAATATAACAGAATTAAACCTGACAATAAGCTTATTAGGCCATTGTTATATAAGTTAGTTCCGATCCTCAAATCTCACTTTATGAGAGGCTTTCTGCTGATATTTCTCCAGTATCGGCATTGCTCGTCTCTGCGTGTTATAGACAGGCTGTCACCCAGCGCAGTTACACTGTTACGCCACAAGATTGCGGCAAGCGACTGTCTTTGAGTGAAATATTTAGTTTGAATTTTAAGCTCCACTTTACAAGGCTCATTTGAGCAGCAACGCTGAAGCTAATGCTTTACTTCATAGAGATCAATGGCATTGATTCATTGACCAGCGCTGACGCCATTCATTAGAAATATCCTTAAATGTCAAAATTATGATTTTTGAAAGATTTCGCTTTCCTTGGTCACGGCAACCTTTTCACGAATATGACTTGATATGAAGGACAGATATTTTGTTTACATCCGCTTTTCCGCTTCCGGTCTGCACGTGAGATCACGTGAGGCGCTTCCTCTGGCACAATAATCTTAATATTATTTTGAAGTGGGTAACGACTTTCAAATATTGTAGTGTGAGCATGTTTGATATTTGAGGGAAGAAAATCTGCAAAGATTCACATTCACAATAGGTTAGAGTTTAAAACTCCTGTAGTGTGAGCCAGGCATAAGTAAATAACCATTAGTGAAACCAACAAAATATTTCCCCAAAACCAATTTGCTGAAAAGAGAGATTTATTTTGGTGTATAATATATTTATTTATTATTCCAAACAAGCATTTATGAGGGGGAGAAATTGTGTTTGTACAATCATCCATGGTAACAGTGCCTGTTTATGAAAATGTGAAAGTTTTATGGGAAGCTTGTTAATGTTAAGATAAGATAAGATAAGATAAACCTTTATTCGTCCCACAATGGGGAAATTTCTGTGTTACAGCAGCAAAAATGAAGAAATAAAAATATACAAATAATATAATAATAAATACAAAAAAAATATATACACATAATAACAGTATATACACAATACAAAGTATAAATACAAAAGAGGGGGGGGGGGGTCTACTGGATCTACTGGTCTACTGGGAACAGCTTTGGTTGTAAAGTCTAACAGCAGCAGGGAGAAAAGACCTTCTGTAACGCTCCTTCAGACACTTAGGATGTATCAGTCTGTGACTAAAGGAGCTGCGCAGTGATGTAACGGTTACATACAAGGGGTGAGAGGCGTTCTGCAGCAATGATGATAGTTTTGCTACCATCCTCCTTTCTCCCACCTCCTGTACAGTGTCCAGAGGAATCCCCAGGACTGAGCTGGCCTTCCTGATCAGCTTGTCTAGTCTCTTTCTGTCTGCAGTAGAGATGGCTGAGGCCACTACAGAGTCAAAAAAAGTCTTCAGTAGCTCTCCTTGCACTCCGAAAGACCTTAATCTCCTCAACAGAAAGAGTCTGCTCTGCCCTTTCTTATATATTGCCTGTGTTGTTTGTCCAGTCCAGTTTGTTGTTTAGGTGAACACCCAGGTATTTGTAAGAGTCCACTCTCCCAATGTCCTTTCCCTGAATGTTCACTGGTGATAAAGTTTGTTTGTGCCTACGGAAATCCACCACCAGTTCTTTCGTTTTCCCCGCATTTATCTGGAGGCAGCTCCGTTGGCACCAGTCCACAAAGTTCTGAACAAGTCCTCTGTACTCCCTGTCATCATCATCCGTGATCAGACCGACGATGGCAGAGTCATCAGAGAACTTCTGTAAGTGACAGGTTGCTGAGCTGAACATGAAGTCTGCAGTGTAGATGGTGAAGAGAAACGGGGCAAGAACCGTACCCTGCGGAGCTCCAGTATTGCAGACAATCATGTCAGACTCACAGTCACGAGTCCTCACATACTGTGGTCGGTCTGTGAGGTAGTCCAGTATTCAGGCAGACAGAGATGATGGTCCCATAGACAGTATATAAACTGGACACAGCGACCCCATAGACTTCAACGGAGAAAAATGAAGCCCATTTGAAGCACTCACTTCCTGATCGCCAGGCGAACTGCGCAGGCTCAAACTGAACTTGATGACGTGAGCAACGTGTCTGACAGCTGTCAGTCTTCTAGTCGCTGTGCCGAGAGAAATCTGAATCATTCCCTTCCGAATCTCACAGAGACGGAGAGCGTGAGCATTTGCTGTCCATGAGCTAGTGTTGAAGATTTTATTATTTAGAAAATAAGTAATTTAGTTACATATTAAGACACTATTATTTATTTCCTTTGTGAGTGTGTGACTTTGGTTTGACTTTTGGGGGGCTTACAGAAAGGTCAGAATAGCTGATGCAGCAGTGAATTCTATTTAAGTGTGTCACATGGTGCAAGACCCTATCTATAGGATGTATGACCATTTTTGGAGGCGATGTATGTATATATGTGAAAAGCTAACCGGTGTTCGGGAGTGATCTCCTGTGGGGAGTCATCTCCTGCAGGACCTCCCTTCGGGAGGTTGCTCGGCTTTGTTTTGTTAAATAAAGTCTACAATATTTCTGGCATCAAAGATCTCTGAGAAGTGATTTCATAAAAAGATTGAAACCACAACAAGTGGCGACTCTGGTGGGACTTGTTAGGAGCTGAAGGAACCACAAAAGGCATCGCTGGTGACCGGCACAGACAACAGTGGCCACTGTACTTTGAGGTGAGCATTTTTGCTTTTGTGTAAAGTATGTGTTGGTCACCAGCTGCCCGGAAGTGGTAAGAAAAGCTTCTTCAAATTTAAAAGAACTAAAACAAAATTGAAAAAGGGGTCTTTGATTCCAGAAATGATTGCATGCAGTTTGATTTCTAATAAGAAGGCCTTGTAGATATCAAGTAGTTTATAATAGCGCGGGGGAGCTCCCAGTAGTGTTTACCAGTGCTTATATGATCCTGTGTGGATTTTGTGAACACTGGTGTTGCTGATTTGGCGCTAAGGTTTTGTTGTACGAATATGCAAGAATCTGTGTTTTGCTTTATTAAGTGGGCCTCGATGGATAATAGGCAAGAGCATGCATACAGAGGATTTGTATTTACTGATAAGGATATCAGTTGATTTATCTGTGTTTTTGCGTATATCAAGAGGGCCTTGA
Source organism: Phoxinus dragarum (assembly GCA_033366665.1). NCBI lineage: Eukaryota > Metazoa > Chordata > Actinopteri > Cypriniformes > Leuciscidae > Phoxinus > Phoxinus dragarum. The sequence goes on from JARPMJ010002394.1 coordinate 67,807, forward strand.
TGGATGATTACGCAAAAAGCATGCACACAGAGGATTTATAAGGATAAAAGTTAATTTTATTTTGGACTTGTCAAGTGGGCCTGGAAGGATGACAAGCGTACTGATAAGGATATCAGTTATTAGTGATCTGTGTTTTACTTGTAAGTGGGCCTTGAAGGATACAGTAAATAGCATGTGCACAGATGAAGATTAGCCTATGGTTACCGCCTTGTTAGGTTAAACAAGGGACTGCTCAGGTAGGTTAGATCTTGTAGAATAGGATAGTTTTAGCCTATGGTTACCGCCTTGTTAGGTTAAACAAGGGACTGCTCAGGTAGGTTAGATCTTGTAGAATAGGATAGTTTTAGCCTATGGTTACCGCCTTGTTAGGTTAAACAAGGGACTGCTCAGGTAGGTTAGATCTTGTAGAATAGGATAGTTTTAGCCTATGGTTACCGCCTTGTTATGAGTTTAACAAGGGTCTGCTCGGATAGGCTAAATCCTATAGTATAGTTATCGTTTTAAAAGTATCACTGTGTTGAGGAAGTGAATCAGTGAATATTTAATGTAGTGTTTAAAAAAAAAAAAAAAAAAAAAAGAAGTAGCGAATAATTCAGATCTGACAGGGAATGGAGTTCAGAATAGGGTGTGTGTGTGTGTGTTTGTGTGTCTGTGGGATCCTGTGTCTTGTTTGACTGTGCCTGTGGGTAAAAATAGTGACCCCCTGACCCTGGTCACTTGAAAAGGGACAAAGAATGTGTGAATGAGATTTAGAGACATGTATAAATTGTGTGTATTAAAAAAAGTAAAGAAAAACAATTGTTTCAAGATATTAACGTTGCAGATTATTGCAGTATGAAATAAGATAAAAAATAATATATATATTAATAGATCAATATAAATAAGATTGCACGTGCTTAATATATTATATGATATATCTGAAGACGTCTAAATTTGTATCTCATTATCCCTGAAGACAGAGTGGAAAAAATGATTCCATTGCAGATAATTAAGTTTGTGTTAAGAAAAAATAAGTTGTGCAGTGTGCTGAAGGTGATCAAGATTGGGTGACTAAGTTTCAACAATCATAAACATTTTACAGGAATCTTAGAATTGTAGTAAATGGGAATTGTTGATTCAATAATTAAAAAGAAAAGATATGAGGAATTCCTTGATGTTGGTTGAGAAAAATGTTATTCACCATGCTAGATTATGTGAACACAGCATGCAAAAATAGAATAAAGATTGAAAGCTGATTTTATGATAGGGAAAAGTTAATTATACTTAGATTATCAAAGTTAGATTATTGCTGATATTGAAAAACAGAAATAGTTTGCTTTTTCCTGCAATGAAGAACTTGCTTTACTAAAAATAGAATGGAAGAACTGCTGTTGTCAACCAGTGAGATTTTTATATAGAAGAACTAGTAAAAAAAAAAAAGATGGTTAAAAGTGGAATTTAGATAAAGAGCTAATAGCTCAGGCACATTGGACCTAGTATTTTTAAAAGTTAAATTTGATTCATGCAGATCTCTGAGTGTTCAAATTTCAGATGGCTTCAATGACAGTTTCGAATGAGGCCAAAGGTCAAAAGACACGACTGCAGAAAGAAGAAGACAGAAGTGGGTGAGGGGCTTTCTGCTCCCCTCCTGAAATTGACTCTCTGGAAAGCTCAACAAGGAGAAAGACTGATTTAATGCTGGAAAAGGTGAAACTTTCACTTGAGACTTTTCCTAAGGACAAAGAGAAAATCCTGAGATGCAAAACTCAGGCAGGATCAACTTCAAAGCCCAAACTGAGAAGAGGCAGAGAAACAGCAGAGCCACACCAGGCCTCTGAGTGACAGCATCGGCTGACGACATATGCAGAGCGACAGCCTCAATGATCACTCTAGAGACTGCTTCAAATTTGGTTAATTATTATGTTAACTTTATTAGGGCCCAAGCCTTGAAAAGGCGAAGGCCCTATTGTTTTCCTCCGGATTATTCTTCTTAACTATTATTATTAGGGCCCAAGCCTTGAAAAGGCGAAGGCCCTATTGTTTTCCTCCGGATTATTTTTCTTCTTTATTAGGGCCCAAGCCTTGAAAAGGCGAAGGCCCTATTGTTTTTCTTCAGATTATTATTTATTATTCTTCTTTATTATTATTATTTTACTACCTTTTGGGCACTTTTGGGGGCCTTAACGTGCTCAAAAACTCTTGAAACTTTGCACAAATGTCAGAACCCGCGGCCATTAGAGCCGGACTGAAGCTGGGACCCGGGCGTGGCAGGGGGGCTCGCCAGCGCCCCCTGGAATGGGATTCAAAAACATGTCCATATCTCAAACACGCTTGCATGTAATAATATGAAACTCGGTACACGAATAGATCTCATCGGGCCGAACAACTTTCGTGCTCTAAGTTTTACGCCAGTCCAACAGGAAGTCGGTTATTATGGGTTGTATGGAAACGCATGTTCTGGCATTTGAAACACTTGTCCTAGAGAATTCATCGGATGACCACGAAACTCGGTGTGCATGAAGTCAAGACATGGAGGATGATAAATTGCGAGGGGATTTTTGATATCTCGAACGGTTTGGCCGTGGCGAGGAAACGAATTTATGGCGAATATTGGAAACAGGAAGTGTGTTATAACTTCTGCATACATTAACTGATCTTGATGAAACTTCAGCAGTGTGTTCGCTGTAAGAGGCCGATCACATGGATGTGACTATTGTGAGTCAAAGTTATAGCGCCACCAACTGGCAGCAGGAAGTGTGTCACTTTCAAAATGCTTTGAATTCTCCCTCTTATTTTTACCCGATTTGCTTCAAACTTCATCTGTATAATGTAAACACACGACAGATGTGGACCTGTGAAAGGATTTTTGATATCTTTAATACTGTCGCCATGGCAATGCTTTAAACTTTTATATTCTTTTTGGATGCATTTGAGGCTCTTAACATGCTTCAAATTGCATGAAACTCAACATGCATATCACATTTATTGCCTAGGGGTTCAGTAGCGCCACCTTTAGTCAAAAATGGGGTATTAGTTTTATCTAGAGTAACCAAACTCTGTACGTATATTCTTCTCTTCGATCCGGACAACTTTCTAATTTACAGTCATTAGCTCCGACCAACAGGAAGTCATATTTTGGTTTGAATGTGATTTTTGATATATTTTAGACTCCGAGTTTTTAGCGGTGGTTGATTTTATTCACACCAAACTTTTTCAACATGATGAAAATACATTAAAGATGCTAAATTATGCTTCACATAATTACTAGCAACGTGGTAAATCATGGTTATTAAAGCTAGAAACATGGAAAATCATAGTAAATAAGGTAAATCATGCTAGAATCCTGGTAAATCATTCTAGAATGTGGTATATCATGGTAAATCATCCTATAACATGGTAAATCAAGGTAAATCATGCTAGAATAGGATGCTAAATTGCGGACGGATTTTTGATATCTCGAACGTTTTGGCCGTGGCGAGGAAACGAATTTATGAAATGATGAATTTACACCGGTACTTAAGAAAAGCTGGTACCGTTACCATTTAATTTTTTTAGTACCGAAATGGTACCGAAGTACCGGGTCTTTTGACAACACTAATATATATATATATATATATATATATAAAAAATTCTTATATGTGCCCTCGATGCGCACTTTTGCAAAACCCACACTGATGCAAGCTCTAAAGCAGACTTCTTCTCGACAGTCAAAGCAGAGTTACGTTATTGCCCGTTGTGCACAGGAAATCTAAGGCACCGGGGTGGCGGTTTTTTTATATATATATATATATATATATATATATATATAAATAAATATAGCCGCAAGCAGCGATTACGGGCCCAAGCCTGTGGCACCGCCACCCCGGTGCCTTACACTAAAGGCACCGGGCTGGCGCTGCCACCGGCTTGGGCCCTCCATCGCTGCTTGCAGCTATATTTATTTATATATATATATATATATATATATATATATATATATATATATATATATATATATATAAAAAGCCGCCACCCCCGTTGCCTTTCGGGTTCCTGTGCACGACGGGCAATAACGTAACCCCGCTTTGACTGTCGTGAAGAAGTCTGCTTTAGAGCTTGTATCAGTGTGAGTCTTTCTGCTCCCCTCCAAACACACACAGAAAAGGGGGGGCTGTCTGTGTGTGTGCCCTTGCTCCCTCCCTCCTCCTCCACCCCCCCCCCCCCCACCCCCACCCCCCACACACACACACATACACACACACAGAGAGAATGGCAGGGGGAACTCTGTCAGAGAGAGAGAAAATCACATTCAAACCAAAATATCTGACTTCCTGTTGGTCGGAGCTAATGACTGTAAATGAGAAAGTTGTCCGGATCGATAAGCACAATATACAGACCGAGTTTTGTGACTGTAGGTAAAAATAACCCCCCCACTTTAGTCAAAAGTATCTTGAAAGTAACACTTCCTGCTGCCAGTTGGTGGCGCTATAACTTTGACTCACAATAGTCACATCCATGTGATCGCCCTCTTACAACAAACACACTGCTGAAGTTTCATCAAGATCAATAAATGTATGAAGACGTTATAACACATTGTGTTTTTCTTTTCTCGCCATAACTTCGTATATATAAAATATATAATAAACATATAATATGAACTGTGTCTGTGTGGGGAGGGGAGGGAGGGCACACACACAGACAGCCAGCCCCCCCTGTCTCTGTGTGTGTGGGGAGGGGGGCAGAAAGACTCTATTAAAAATAGGTATATTGTGCCATCTAGTGTTTTACACTATGTATACATGTGTTTTTTTCTTTTAAACAAGTGTTTTAAAGTACAGTAATTTCAATGAATATATATACCACACTTCATAGGAATTTTTGGTCTTGTGTACTTACAATGGCTGCTGATTTCATGTGTCCGTTAAGTCCATGAGACTGTAGGGTGTCTAATTTTTCATTTTAGGTTTCAGAAGGGTGCTCACGCATACTTTGTGGTTGATATGTGCCCTCGATGCGCACTTTTGCAGAACCCACACTGATGCAAGCTCTAAAGCAGACTTCTTCTGGACAGTCAAAGCGGAGTTACGTTATTGCCCGTCGTGCACAGGAACCCTAAAGGCACCGGGGTGGCGTTTTTATATATATATATATATATATATATATATATATATATATATATAAATAAATATAGCTGCAAGCAGCGATGGAGGGCCCAAGCCGGTGGCACCGCCACCTTGGTGCCTTTAGTGCAACTAAAGGCACCGGGGTGGCGGTGCCACCGGCTTGGGCCCGTAATCGCTGCTTGCAGCTATATTTATTATTATATTACTACCTTTTGGGCACTTTTGGGGGCCTTAACGTGCTCAAAAACTCTTGAAACTTTGCACAAATGTCAGAACCCGCGGCCATTAGAGCCGGACTGAAGCTGGTACCCGGGCGTGGCAGGGGGGCTCGACAGCGCCCCCTGGAACGCGGTCCGAAAACTTGGTCCATAAATCAAACACGCTTGCATGAAATAATATGAAACTCGGTACACTTATAGATCTCATCGGTTCATATATCCTTCATGCTCTGACTTTTTACCCCAGCCCAACAGGAAGTCGGCTATTTGGCGTAGTTTAAAAAACACATGCAATGGAATTTAAAATACTCCTCCTAGAAAATTCAACCAATCACCACGAAACTCGGTGTGCATGAAGTCAAGACATGGAGGATGCTAAATTGCGAGGGGATTTTTGATATCTCGAACGGTTTGGCCGTGGCGAGGAAACTAATTTATGGCGAATATTGGAAACAGGAAGTGTGTTATAACATCCTCATACATTAACTGATCTGGATGAAACTTCAGCAGTGTGTTCGCTGTAAGAGGCCGATCACATGGATGTGACTATTGTGAGTCAAAGTTATAGCGCCACCAACTGGCAGCAGGAAGTGTGTCACTTTCAAAATGCTTTAAAATCACCCTCTCATTTTTACCCGATTTGCTTCAAACTTTATGTGTATAATTTAAACACACGGCAGATGTAGACCTGTGAAAGGATTATTGATATCTTAAATACTGTCGCCATGGCAACGCATCAAACTTTAATATTCTTTTTTAAAGTTTTTGAGACTCTTAACATGCTTGAAATTGCATGAAACTCGACAGACACTTTAAATGTATTGCCTAGTACACTTGTGCACAGTTTCAAAAACGGGCGTGGTAAGGGGCTCAGTAGCGCCACCTTTAGTCAAAAATGGGGTATTAGTTTTATCTACAGTAACAAAAATCGGTATTTATATTTATCTCCCCGAGCCGGACAACTTTCTAATTTACAGTCATTAGCTCCGACCAACAGGAAGTCAGATATTTTGGTTTGAATGTGATTTGATGGGAATTTTGCCAGTCTCTCTCAGTGTCTGTGTGTGTGAGAGAGGAGGGGGGCTTTATTTTAACCCTTTCTCTGCTGTGTGGGACTTCTCAGGCACTTTTGGGGCCCTTAACGTGCTCTAAAACTCTTGAAACTTTGCACACAGGTCAGAACCTGCGGCCATCAGGGCCGGCCTGAAGCTGGTACCCGGGCGTGGCAGGGGAGCTCAACAGCGCCCCCTTGAACGTGGTCCGAAAACTTGGTCCATATATCAAACACGTTTGCATGTCATAATATGAAACTCGGTACACATATAGATCTCATCGGGCCGAACAACTTTCGTGCTCTAAGTTTTACGCCAGTCCAACAGGAAGTCGGCTATTATGGGTTGTTTAAAAACGAATCCCCCTGGAATTTGATATACTCCTCCTAGAAAATTATTTCGATCTCCACCAAACTCGGTCAGCATGAAGTCAAGACATTGAGGATGCTAAATTGCGGACGGATTTTTAATATCTCGAACGGTTTGGCCGTGGCGAGGAAACAAATTTATGGCGAGAAAAGAGAAACACGATGTGTTATAACGTCTTCATACATTAACTGATCTTGATGAAACTTCAGTAGTGTGTTTTTTGTAAGAGGCCGATCACATGGATGTAACTAATGTGAGTCAAAGTTATAGCGCCACCAACTGGCAGCAGGAAGTGTGTTACTTTCAAGATGCTTTTGACTAAAGTGGGGAGGTTATTTTTACCTACAGTCACAACGGTATGTATTTTGTGCACATCGAGCCGGACAACTTTCTCATTTACAGTCATTAGCTCCGACCAACAGGAAGTCAGATATTTTGGTTTGAATGTGGTTTTGTCTCTCTCTGACAGAGTCCCCCCTGCCATTATGTGTGTGTGTGTGTGTGTGTGTGTGCGTGTGTGTGTGTCCGTCTGTCTGTCTGACACCCCCCCCGTGTGTGTCTGTGTGGGGAGGGGAGGGCACACACACAGACTGTGTGTGTGGGGAGGGGGGCAGAAAGACTCTATTAAAAATAGGTATATTGTGCCATCTAGTGTTTTATACTATGTATACATGTGTTTTTTCTTTTAAACAAGTGTTTTAAAGTACAGTAATTTCAATGAATATATATACCACACTTCATAGGAATTTTTGGTGTTGTGTACTTACAATGGCTGCTGATTTCATGTGTCCGTTAAGTCCATGAGACTGTAGGGTGTCTAATTTTTCATTTTAGGTTTCAGAAGGGTGCTCACGCATATTTTGTGGTTGATATGTGCCCTCGATGCACACTTTTGCAGAACCCACACTGATGCAAGCTCTAAAGCAGACTTCTTCTCGACAGTCAAAGCGGAGTTACGATATTGCCCGTCGTGCACAGGAACCCTAAAGGCACCGGGGTGGCGGTTTTTTTATATATATATATATATATATATATATATATATATATATATATATATATATATATATATATATATATATATATATAAATATAGCTGCAAGCAGCGATGGAGGGCCCAAGCCGATGGCACCGCCACCTCGGTGCCTTTAGTGCAACTAAAGGCACCGGGGTGGCGGTGCCACCGGCTTGGGCCCGTAATCGCTGCTTGCAGCTATATTTATATATATATATATATATATATATATATATATATATTTAGGGCCCAAGCCTTGAAAAGGCGAAGGCCCTATTGTTTTCCTTCGGATTATTATTTATTATTATTATTCTTCTTTATTATTATTATTTTACTACCTTTTGGGCACTTTTGGGGGCCTTAACGTGCTCAAAAACTCTTGAAACTTTGCACAAATGTCAGAACCCGCGGCCATCAGGGCCCGACTGAAGCTGGTACCCGGGCGTGGCAGGGGGGCTCGGCAGCGCCCCCTGGAATGGGATTCAAAAACATGTCCATATATCAAACACGCTTGCATGTAATAATATGAAACTCGGTACACATATAGATCTCATCGGGCCGAACAACTTTCGTGCTCTAAGTTTTACGCCAGTCCAACAGGAAGTCGGCTATTATGGGCTGTATGGAAACGCATGTTCTGGCATTTGAAACACTTCTCCCAGAGAATTCATCCGATGACCACGAAACTCGGTGTGCATGAAGCCAAGACATGGAGGATGCTAAATTGCGAGGGGATTTTTGATATCTCGAACGGTTTGGCCGTGGCGAGGAAACGAATTTATGGCGAATATTGGAAACAGGTAGTGTGTTATAACATCCTCATACATAAATTGATCTTGATGAAACTTCAGCAGTGTGTTCGCTGTAAGAGGCCGATCACATGGATGTGACTATTGTGAGTCAAAGTTATAGCGCCACCAACTGGCAGCAGGAAGTGTGTCACTTTCAAAATGTCACTTTCGCCACCTTTAGTCAAAAATGGGGTATTAGTTTTACCTACAGTAACAAAAATCGGTATTTATATTTTTCTCCCCGAGCCGGACAACTTTCTAATTTACAGTCATTAGCTCCGACCAACAGGAAGTCAGATATTTTGGTTTGAATGTGATTTGATGGGAATTTTGCCAGTCTCTCTCAGTGTCTGTGTGTGTGAGAGAGGAGGGGGGCTTTATTTTAACCCTTTCTCTGCTGTGTGGGACTTCTCGGGCACTTTTGGGGCCCTTAACGTGCTCGAAAACTCTTGAAACTTTGCACACAGGTCAGAACCTGCGGCCATCAGGGCCGGGCTGAAGCTGGTACCCGGGCGTGGCAGGGGGGCTCAACAGCGCCCCCTTTAACGGGGTCCGAAAACTTGGTCCATATATCAAACTGAATATTGCATGAATTAGTATGAAACTCGGTACACATATAGATCTCATCGGGCCGAACAACTTTCGTGCTCTAAGTTTTACGCCAGCCCAACAGGAAGTCGGCTATTATGGGTTGTATGAAAACGCACGCCCCTGGAATTTGATATACTCCTCCAAGAAATTTAATTTGATCTTCACCAAACTCGGTCAGCATGAAGTCAAGACATTGAGGATGCTAAATTGCGGACGGCTTTTTGATATCTCGAACGGTTTGGCCGTGGCGAGGAAACAAATTTATGGCGAGAAAAGAGAAACACGATGTGTTATAACGTCTTCATACATTAATTGATCTTGATGAAACTTCAGCAGTGTGTTCGCTGTAAGAGGCCCATCACATGGATGTAACTAATGTGAGTCAAAGTTATAGCGCCACCAACTGGCAGCAAGAAGTGTGTTACTTTCAAGATGCTTTTGACAAAAGTGGGGGGTTAGTTTTACCTACAGTAAAAAAACTTGGTATGTATATTGTGCACATCGAGCCGGACAACTTTCTAATTTACAGTCATTAGCTCTGACCAACAGGAAGTCAGATATTTTGGTTTGAATGTGGTTTTGTCTCTCTCTGCCTCTCTCTGCCAGATTTCCCCCTGCCATTCTGTGTGTGTGAGTGAGTATGTGTGTGTGTGTGTGTGGAGAGGGGAGGGCACACACACAGACACCCCCCCCCCCCTTGTGTGTGTCTGTGTGGGGAGGGGGGCAGAAAGACTCTATTAAAAATAGGTATATTGTGCCATCTAGTGTTTTATACTATGTATATGTGTTTTTTTCTTTTAAACAAGTGTTTTAAAGTACAGTAATTTCAATGAATATATACCACACTTCATAGGAATTTTCGGTGTTGTGTACTTACAATGGCTGCTGATTTCATGTGTCCGTTAAGTCCATGAGACTGTAGGGTGTCTAATTTTTCATTTTAGGTTTCAGAAGGGTGTTCACGCATACTTTGTGGTTGATATGTGCCCTCGATGCGCACTTTTGCAGAACCCACACTGATGCAAGCTCTAAAGCAGACTTCTTCTCGACAGTCAAAGCGGAGTTACGTTATTGCCCGTTGTGCACAGGAACCCTAAAGGCACCGGGGTGGCGGGTTTTTATATATATATATATATATATATATATATATATATATATATATATATATATATATTTATTTATTATTCTTCTTTATTATTATTATTTTACTACCTTTTGGGCACTTTTGGGGGCCTTAACGTGCTCAAAAACTCTTGAAACTTTGCAAAAATGTCAGAACCCGCGGCCATTAGGGCCCGACTGAAGCTGGGACCCGGGCGTGGCAGGGGGGCTCGCCAGCGCCCCCTGGAATGGGATTCAAAAACATGTCCATATCTCAAACACGCTTGCATGTAATAATATGAAACTCGATACACGTATAGATCTCATCGGGCCGAACAACTTTCGTGCTCTAAGTTTTACGCCAGTCCAACAGGAAGTCGGTTATTATAGGTTGTATGGAAACGCATGTTCTGGCATTTGAAACACTTGTCCTAGAGAATTCATCGGATGACCACGAAACTCGGTGTGCATGAAGTCAAGACATGGAGGATGATAAATTGCGAGGGGATTTTTGATATCTTGAACGGTTTGGCCGTGGCGAGGAAACGAATTTATGGCGAATATTGGAAACAGGAAGTGTGTTATAACATCCTCATACATTAACTGATCTTGATGAAACTTCAGCAGTGTGTTCGCTGTAAGAGGCCGATCACATGGATGTGACTATTGTAGTCAAAGTTATAGCGCCACCAACTGGCAGCAGGAAGTGTGTCACTTTCAAAATGCTTTGAATTCACCCTCTTATTTTTACCCGATTTGCTTCAAACTTCATCTGTATAATGTAAACACACGACAGATGTAGACCTGTGAAAGGATTTTTGATATCTTTAATACTGTCGCCATGGCAATGCTTTAAACTTTTATATTCTTTTTGGATGCATTTGAGGCTCTTAACATGCTTCAAATTGCATGAAACTCAACATGCATATCACATTTATTGCCTAGTACATTTGTGCGAAGTTTCAGAAACGGGCGTGGTGAGGGGCTCAGTAGCGCCACCTTTAGTCAAAAATGGGGTATTAGTTTTATCTAGAGTAACCAAACTCGGTACGTATATTCTTCTCTTCGATCCGGACAACTTTCTAATTTACAGTCATTAGCTCCGACCAACAGGAAGTCATATTTTGGTTTGAATGTGATTTTTGATATATTTTAGACTCCGAGTTTTTAGCGGTGGTTGATTTTATTCACACCAAACTTTTTCAACATGATGAAAATACATTAAAGATGCTAAATTATGAACGGATATTAAATATCTCAAACGGTTTTGCTATGGCGAAGGATTAAAGTAATGTCCACAAAGGAAACACTAAAAGCCTCATATCTTCTAAAAATGTAATTATACACCATTTATTTCTATATAAAAGTATACAAATATCAGAACTAAACCCATTTTGTTCTTTTTTCAATTTAAGAATTATGTATAAGTTTAAAACAGCCAGAATGCGCTATTTAGTAAAAAAAATAAGTCATACATAGGGCAATACTGCCCTCTTGTGTTCGAAATCAGGTAGGCCCATTGTATATTGTATTTATATATAAATATATTAGTGACTGTGAGAATATTTTCCTACCGGTTAATCGATGTGTGATTAAAGCGGGGGCTTTTAAATCGCTAACTTAAAAGCCAAAGTAGTACTGGACGTCCAGTAGGAATGAACTAAAACACATTCACTCTGTTCTGCTCGTTCCTAAAGATAGCGCCATTTCGGGGATGGGATTGCTTGAATTGCGTGTTCAATTCCGTCATCATCTTTTCAGTCAGCTGTCCACCCATGATTAATGAAATTGGACTCCTTGTGCTGATCTTTGCTGCGACTCTCATTCAGCTCACGATTTATTAAGCGGACATGTTCAGGTTTTAATTGTAGGTTAGTGCCTGTTCTCTAACTGAACTAAATTATTTTAACACGCACACACACACACACACCAAATCGACGGTGGAGCGCGATGATATATTTAATATATCTGTATATTTGAATTGAATATCTGTATATTTTCCCCACCGGTTAACCAACGTGTGACACCAGCGAGGGCTTTTAAATCGCTAATATAAAAGTGAAAGTAAGTATGATTATGGTGGCGCTCGCAGTGCGCTCGAATGAATTCCTATGAAAGTAGAAATTAACTAAAAAACGTTCGCTCTGTTCTGCTCACTCCTCGCGTTGGACGCGCACCGTTATGAATGTCTGTGCAGCCGTGAGCTTTTTTTTTTAAATTAGCGCCATTTCGGGGGCGGGTAGGCTATAGCTTGAATTATTTTACAAAAACACGTGCTATATTTCAGATCAATATATTTGTTTTTCAGATGAATATATTTGTTTTCCTTAAAATTATTCTCATCTGAATTACAAATAATTTATTTCTGTATAAAATAATACTATGACTAAAAACGCATTTGATGTTTCTTTTTTAATCAATAACTCAAAAATAAACAGATTAGTGCTCTGTTTGAGGACTAGAAATTAAAACCTTTGCAATATGATGAATGTCCAAAAGATGGCACCGACAGACTGTTTTAAACGAGGTTGGATAAATATTTATTGCTTTTAAACATTGTACGTGTGCGGGTGTGTATGTGTGTGTGTGTGTGTGCGTGTGCGTGTGCGTGTGCGTGCAATCAGTCCCAGGTAAGAGACATGAATGATGGGAATTGGACTTCTGGAAGTGAGGTTAATATTCCGGAGACGGTTCCCTCAGGTTGTGAAAAGGAGGCGGCGCGGGAGTCCCAATAGTAACCAACTGCAGAACCCCAGAACCATACGTCATATCAGTGTGATCACGACAGCGCCAGCCTAAAAGTCTGATGCCAGAAGTGGGCGTGGCCAGGCATTGCGCTACTTCTGTGTTTCAAAGTTTAAAACAATGCTGATATAATTTTTTTGGGAACGATTTCATTACAAATGTTTATTTAATATATATATATATATAAAATATAATAACTATGTTTTGTCCTATTAACAAATGTTAATAGATTTTTAAAAGTTAAAATGATATTTTATGCATTTATTTAGTGTCAAATGATTAACAATATAAATTGAACACAGTTTAAAACAAACAAAATAATAAAACGAAAACAAAGCTTGAACATCTGATTTAATTGAAAAGCATTTTTTAAATAAAAGTCATTAAATTAAATTAATTAAATTAAAAAAGTCATTAGTCATTAAATAAAAATACAAAATTGAAATAAATAAATTATATTTTATTGTTATTTTTTAAATTATTGTTCTGTTCTGAATATCAATACATTTAAAGGATTTGTTGTGGAATATTTTGAGTATCATAAAATCAGAACAATTCTCGTTTTAGTGATTATTTTTATTTTTTTCACTGTTCTAATCAGGTCAGGCAAGTCAAATTCTCTCTGTCTTGTCCCTTAAAAAAGGTAATATATATATATATATATATACCACACTTCATATGAATTTTTGGTCTTGTGTACTTACAATGGATGCTGATTTCATGTGTCCGTTAAGTCCATGAGACTGTAGGGTGTTTGATTTTTCATTTTAGGTTTCAGAAGGGTGCTCAGGCAATCTTTGTGGTTGATATGTGCCCTCGATGCGCACTTTTGCACAACTCACACTGATGCAAGCTCTAAAGCAGACTTCTTCTCGACAGTCAAAGCGGAGTTACGTTATTTCCCGTCGTGCACAGGAACCCGAAAGGCACCGGGGTGGCGGTTTTTATATATAATATATATATATATATATATATATATATATATATATATATATATATAAATAAATATAGCTGCAAGCAGCGATGGAGGGCCCAAGCCGGTGGCACCGCCACCCTGGTGCCTTTAGTGCAACTAAAGGCACCGGGGTGGCGGTGCCACCGGCTTGGGCCCGTAATCGCTGCTTGCAGCTATATTTATTTATATATATATATATATATATTTATTATTTATTATTATTATATTACTACCTTTTGGGCACTTTTGGGGGCCTTAACGTGCTCAAAAAACTCTTGAAACTTTGCACAAATGTCAGAACCCGCGGCCATTAGAGCCGGACTGAAGCTGGGACCCGGGCGTGGCAGGGGGGCTCGACAGCGCCCCCTGGAACGCGGTCCGAAAACTTGGTCCATAAATCAAACACGCTTGCGTGTAATAATATGAAACTCGGTACACTTATAGATCTCATCGGTTCATATATCCTTCGTGCTCTGACTTTTTACCCCAGCCCAACAGGAAGTCGGCTATTTGGCGTAGTTTAAAAAAACACATGCAATGGAATTTAAAATACTCCTCCTAGACGATTCAACCAATCACCACGAAACTCGGTGTGCATGAAGTCAAGACATGGAGGATGAAAAATTGCGAGGGGATTTTTGATATCTCGAACGGTTTGGCCGTGGCGAGGAAACGAATTTATGGCGAATATTGGAAAGAGGAAGTGTGTTATAACATCCTCATACATTAATTGATCTGGATGAAACTTCAGCAGTGTGTTCGTTGTAAGAGGCCGATCACATGGATGTGACTATTGTGAGTCAAAGTTATAGCGCCACCAACTGGCAGCAGGAAGTGTGTCACTTTCAAATGCTTTGAATTCACCCTCTTATTTTTACCCGATTTGCTTCAAACTTTATGTGTATAATGTAAACACACGGCAGATGTAGACCTGTGAAAGAATTATTGATATCTTAAATACTGTTGCCATGGCAACGCTTTAAACTGTTATATTCTTTTTGGGTGCATTTGAGGCTCTTAACATGCTTCAAATTGCATGAAACTCAACATGCATATCAGATTTATTAGGTACTAGGTATGTGTGAAGTTTCAGAAACGGGCGCGGTGGAGGGGCTCAGTAGCGCCACCTTTAGTCAAAAATGGGGTATTAGTTTTACCTACAGTAACAAAAATCGGTATCTATATTTATCTCCCCGAGCCGGACAACTTTCTAATTTACAGTCATTAGCTCCGACCAACAGGAAGTCAGATATTTTGGTTTGAATGTGATTTGATGGGAATTTTGCCAGTCTCTCTCAGTGTCTGTGTGTGTGAGAGAGGAGGGGGGCTTTATTTTAACCCTTTCTCTGCTGTGTGGGACTTCTCGGGCACTTTTGGGGCCCTTAACGTGCTCGAAAACTCTTGAAACTTTGCACACAGGTCAGAACCTGCGGCCATCAGGGCTGGGCTTAAGCTGGTACCTGGGCGTGGCAGGGGAGCTCAACAGCGCCCCCTTGAACGTGGTCCGAAAAACTTGGTCCATATATCAAACACGTTTGCATGTAATAATATGAAACTCGGTACACATATAGATTTAATCGGGCCGAACAACTTTCGTGCTCTAAGTTTTACGCCAGTCCAACAGGAAGTCGGCTATTATGGGCTGTATGAAAATGCATGCCCCTGGAATTTGATATACTCGTCCAAGAAAAATTATCCTATCGCCACCAAACTCGGTCAGCATGAAGTCAAGACATTGAGGACGGTAAATTGCGGACGGATTTTTGATATCTCGAACGGTTTGGCCGTGGCGAGGAAACGAAGTTATGGCGAGAAAAGAAAAACACAATGTGTTATAACGTCTTTATACATTTATTGATCTTGATGAAACTTCAGCAGTGTGTTTGTTGTAAGAGGGCGATCACATGGATGTGACTATTGTGAGTCAAAGTTATAGCGCCACCAACTGGCAGCAGGAAGTGTGTTACTTTCAAGATACTTTTGACTAAAGTGGGTGGGTTATTTTTACCTACAGTCACAAAACTCGGTATGTAAATTGTGCTTATCGATCCGGACAACTTTCTCATTTACAGTCATTAGCTCCGACCAACAGGAAGTCAGATATTTTGGTTTGAATGTGGTTTTGTCTCTCTCTGACAGAGTTCCCCCTGCCATTCTCTGTGTGTGTGTGTGTGTGTGTGTGTGTGTGGGGAGGGAGGGAGGGCACACACACAGACAGCCCCCCCCCTTTTCTGTGTGTGTTTGGAGGGGAGCAGAAAGACTCACACTGATGCAAGCTCTAAAGCAGACTTCTTCTCGACAGTCAAAGCGGGGTTACGTTATTGCCCGTCGTGCACAGGAACCCGAAAGGCAACGGGGGGGGGGTGGCGGCTTTTTATATATATATATATATATATATATATATATATATATATATATATATATATATATATATAAATATAGCTGCAAGCAGCGATGGAGGGCCCAAGCCGGTGGCAGCGCCAGCCCGGTGCCTTTAGTGTAACTAAAGGCACCAGGGTGGCGGTGCCACCGGCTTGGGCCCGTAATCGCTGCTTGCAGCTATATTTATTTATATATATATATTTCATTTTGATTATTCACTGGTCTAAGAGCAATTCTTTATATTCTCTGCTAAACTAACCCTCTCTGCTTTTTCAGTAGGTACAAGTCCAGCCCTATAAGAAAAAGAAAATATGTTGACAGACAGAAGTGGGTGCTCAAACTCACCAAATAATTAGAACGGAGGCTGGATTTGGTATAGTGAGGGCTATTAGATTAAACACTATAGGGCTAAAAGCATGATAGAATTATTCTCTGGCAAAGAAAAAGACAAAAATGTCAAAGCATGATTATTATTGTAAAAGCATGATTATTATTGATTATTATTGTTGACAAAGCAATGATACTGGTCACTCCATCTTGTTTTGATAATTTCCAGAGATAGATTGGAGGAAAAAGTTACTCCAAAAGTCCAAAATTATGAAGTCACAAACGTCAAAACTGGGATAATGAGATGGAAATGTTACTGGCCATGGATCCAAGATTATGCAGAGATCTCCAAATTTTCTTCTTAAAAGCAGCTCATGAGCAAAGACAAAAATAAAATGAAAGAAAAATTAGACCAACTAGGCCTATTATTCTAAAATATAGAGGATATTCGAGTTTATAAAAATAAAAAAGGTTTTGTACAACCGGTGTTAAACGGAAACCTTATGATCATGGAAACCTCTCAATAGTGATTGGACATAGTTGTGTTGACCTGATGCATTCCACAGCTAAAATTATAAGTTCTGCATTTAGAGCAGAACCTGCTGCAGCAGCCACAGGAGTGTGTGTGATGGCCAATGTGTGTGACTAAGTATGAATGGAGTGAGAGATTGTGTTTGAAGAGACACAGAGGCAAATCAATTATTTTGCCAATACAGCTGTATTGAAAATTGAATATGTGGGCCCACAGGGCAAACTCTGCCCAATAAAATAATGACCATGGATGAATTTGATTAAATTTCCTGGTTGAAACTGTAGTGGCAATAGAAAAATAATGGGTAAAAACAGTGCCACATTTTGCGCAGCGCATAACACATCTGACTTTCCTTTCAGAATATCATGATGGAGCATAACAAATCTGATTTTCTTTTCAGAATATCATGATGGAGCTGATTATTTGTCAAAAGTATTAAATAATGTCTTGTAACTTTTGTCTTGTAAAGTGGGTTGAGTGTTGTCCAAGATGAATAGTGTGCTGATAGTGGGACTCAAAACAATGAGATACGTTTTGAATTGACTAATTGTAAAAAGTACATTTGAAATGTAATGTGAGAATAATGTAAAGAAGGTGAAAATATGAAGATAAAAAGCCAAATTTACGTAAAATAAAGGGAATATATGGGTTCAAGCCCTGCTGCTAATGAAAGGAAACCACTCAGCCCACATGACCATTCTACAGGTAACACCGAGGAGGACAATGGGCCAGATGAGCAGATGATTTAATATATGTTGTTGTCACTAACATAAATAATTAAGGTTTCATTCACAGATGACAGTAGCTCACTTCCAGGAAGGTTTCTGGGATGGTTCTAACAAAGAACCAGTGACTGTGCATTGTAATCTCAGAAGAGGCTCAAAAGACTTAAAATACACCAACAAGCCTCAACCCCCTCCACAACAGAAAGTGAGGGATCAATGATCTTCCCTTGCAAATGAGAAGAAACAACCCATTGCAACAACTCACAAAGATCAACATGAATGGAAAAAGGAGACAAACTTAACCAAATTCACAGGAATGAAAAGTTGCAGAATGTGGGAAATTCACAAGGAGTTGTGCAAAGAAGAGAAGCAACAGAGTGAAAGAGACGAGTACAAGTTCAAACAATACTCAACATCAACCAAACTTTTCTAAAAATGTAATGTTAAAGCCCTTGAATATTTAGTAGCAACTTAATAATAACCCCACCAGAAAAAAAATTGATTGAAGAGAGAAAATGTATGGTATGATGATAAAATGAATGTTAACGACTAATTCAAGAAATTTGCATAGCATAATGGGAATTAAAACAATTCATAAAGGAAAATAAAAAATAGAACTAAAAGAAATTTTAAAATAGATAAAAAAGGGTACTCCAATGCAACTTAAAATTACAATTTAGGGATACAGTTGAAATTAAAAAACAAGTATTAAGACTGGCTATTAACAAATATTCGATTTTAATTTTAATTCATAAGATTATGTTATGATTCAATATGCTATTGACTAAATAAATATATTTCAAGTAGTGCTAATAGAACGACAAACTCAATTGGAAGTTATTCGAATTCAATAACAAGCAGGCTCTTAAGAACAATCTATGGTACCAGAGGAGGGTCAAAAAAGATATGTGACATTCACATGAAGGACAGATTGTTACACCATGGATTATGTGGACATGATATAGACGGGTAAAGGCAATGTTATTAGCAGAGGAGGGGCAGATGCAGAAATTACATTTCTAACAGAGAAGTATTCCTTAGATTTGAAATGCTATCAGAAATAAGTTCAGATAATGGGTTAGCAGTTATTCCAAGAATATTGAAGATTAAAATTAATTGTATACGAACACTTAAATTGCACACAAGGAAGTTTTAATAATTAAGTTATAATGCTTTATGTTTTAAATGGTTAATATAAAAATGATGGTTTTAAATATACAGAAAAAAAGAGGCCTACATATAATGAATATGTAAGGTAGTAGAAAAGTTATTTTCTAGAGTTATTTGTTCTAATTGTCTAATGAGTTTATTGAATGACTTTTATGAGGTAAATGTACCATTGCTCTAAAGCTTTCTTAGTTTGAGTGATTACATGGGACATAACTAGTTTATTCATGATAGTTTATTTAGAAATTAGTAGAAAGGAAGAAAAGGTATTCAGTTAAGAACCGCTTGAACTGAGGAGCTCCAATGAGGAGCTATAACGCAAGATAAAAAATGTCTAAATTGTATTTATTGTTGAATTTGGTAATAAAAAATAGAATTTAAAATATGAAACTTTATAACAAAGCACAAAGCGATTTAAAGGATAGAAGGTGCACTAAAATGTTCTGTTCGTTCATCAACTAAAAAGATTGACTAAAAGATTGATTCTTCGAATTTAATAATTTATATTCCTTCATAAAAAGAAGCAAGTGAAAATGAGAAAAATAGGTGTTTTAACCCAGCCCTATTTTAAATCAAAATTTATATGTATTACGAAAAACAAAAACGCAGAATGAATCAATTATTTATTATAAATCAGCAGAGATTTAATGCTTTGTCTGCATTAGGAGGAAAACAATTGCATGAGAATGACTTATGTTTGAAGATCAGTGTTGCACATTTACCAAATAATACTGCGCAGGGAGGAACATTTAGCGAATACAGGAAAAAGTAAAAGTTTAAGAACAAAAAGTTAAGAAAAACTTGATTTGAAGTTTGGAGGAGTATGAACATGGTTTGCTAAATTAGGAATGTTTTCTGAAGTTGCAATATTGAAAGGTGGTTATTATTCTGTTGTGTACTTCCCATAGTAAGATCATTAGTTGTTAAAATCACTGTTAAACAAATGGAAATGCTGAAATATCAAGATAATGAAAATTAATTTTAAAGGGCAACCAATATTATTAAGATTGGGCTTATAAATCAAATTTAAATGTACAAAAATTGGATGTTGATTCAAGTACCTCAAATAAAGATGAAGAAGATGATTGATGAGCCAGACCCTGGGAGTCTGGGTCGAAGAGGATATCTACACCGCAAGAATACTTTTAAATGTATAAGGGATTTTTATGTTTGACATACTCTACTGTGACAATAACAGGCAATGCTGAACCAACTTTATCCACACACTTATAACAATGTTTATTGTTTTATTAGGGAGAATTCGAAGTCTTTTACTTTCTCCATTGAATGAAAGAAAGAAAAATATATGGAGAGAGATGTTTGGCTCGAATGCTCCGCCGGAGTGTGGTTACATAATCAAGTCATTGGAAAAGAGACTGGGTGACTTGATTTAGTCACTAGGTAGCATAAGTGAGGGGGCTGGATTTTGAAACTACACTCTGGAAAAGGATACTAAAAGTGGGGCTTAGATAAGCCCCAGAGGAGGGAATGTTGAAGATTTTATTATTTAGAAAATAAGTAATTTAGTTACATATTAAGACACTATTATTTATTTCCTTTGTGAGTGTGTGACTTTGGTTTGACTTTTGAGGGGCTTACAGAAAGGTCAGAATAGCTGATGCAGCAGTGAATTCTATTTAAGTGTGTCACATGGTGCAAGACCCTATCTATAGGATGTATGACCATTTTTGGAGGCGATGTATGTATATATGTGAAAAGCTAACCGGTGTTCGGGAGTGATCTCCTGTGGGGAGTCATCTCCTGCAGGGAGTCGTCTCCTGCAGGACCTCCCTTCGGGAGGTTGCTCGGCTTTGTTTTGTTAAATAAAGTCTACAATATTTCTGGCATCAAAGATCTCTGAGAAGTGATTTCATAAAAAGATTGAAACCACAACACTAGCAGCAGGAGCAACTTTATCACTCTCTATGGGCTTCTCTCTTGACTTTATCGGACTTTATGTCTCCACATCCCCCGATTGCTTGCGAGCTTCTCCGCCGGTCTATACGGTAATTTCTCTACAGTGCGACAGAGAGTTGCGTGGGTTATGACGCAATCGTTAGCCTATTTTTACAAAAACGGCTTCTACGGGGCCATAACGTAAGGTACAAGGTAATGGAGCCTTTTATACATTGTCGTGTTTCTTTAGAAATAAATAATGGACAAATGGAGTCTTTAAACGCCTCAGATGTAAAGTTATTCACTGTCAAAGTGATGCAAAAATGAATGGGAGTCAATGTAATGCTAACAGCAGGTGAAGTTCTGCTACAATGGCGGCTCCCGGGGAGGCTTCAGTTTCCGGCGGATGGATTACCCCCTTTGGATGGTCCACTCCCATGTACACCATCTTATCCCTCAGGAGCGCAGGTTGGATGGTGTTAAAAGCACTAGAGAAGTCAAAGAACATGACTCTCACAGTGCTCCCAGCCTTTTCCAGGTGTGAAATAGCCCGATTTAGGAGGAAGATGATTGCATCTTCCACTCCAATGCCAGGTTGATAGGCAAACTGAAGTGGATCCATTGATGGACTCACCAGAGGTCGGAGATGAGTAAGCACTAGCCTCTCCAATGTTTTCATCAGATGCGAGGTCAGTTGCTACTGGTCGATAGTCTCCGAAGTCTTTTGGGCGCGACGTCTTCGGAACAGGCACCACGCAGGATGTTTTCCATATCTGTGGCACCTTTCCCAGCTTCAGGCTAAGGTCAAAAATGTACAGCAGTATGCCGCACAGCTGGTCTGCACAGGTCTTAAGGAGCCTGGAGCTGATGCCGTCTGGGCCTGCAGCCTTCCTCGCCTTGATCTTCCTGAGCTCCATTCTCACCTGGGCTTCTGTAAGGGGCAGTGTGTATTGGATGGAGTGTTGACTGGAGGGAATCGGCAGGGAGGGGAGGTTAGGTGTATTTTGTATTGTCTGTGAGCTGATAGCTGTGCAGAGAGAGGTAGGGCTGGAGCTGCCTGCTGTGGAGGCAGAGAGTGAGGATTGCAGCAGGGGGGACTGGATGGGGTCAGCGGAGGGTAGCTGATCGAATCTGTTAAAGAATAGATTGAGATCATTCACCCACTTCTGGTCACCCTCAGCCTGGAAACTAGGGATGTCCAGATCCGATCACATGATCGGAAATCGGGCCCGATCACGTGGTTTCAGACTCGATCGGAATCGGACGTTACCTCCCGATCAGGACTCGGATATATATGTAATGCATATATATTCTCATTATTTTTTAACACATCTATAGTTATGCGATGGCACAGAGTTAGACCCTTTTGAGTTTTGACTCCACACAGAAACAGCAACGCGTGCGGCATGACATCACTTTGTTGACATCACCAAAAGTGAAGAATTTGTTATTTATTACTTGATTGTTCAAGCTACCTCACAGAAGTGCTCTGTTTGTTAACAGAGTTGTTGAATGTTATAATAAGGTGAATTAAATAAAAAATAAGGAACATCCTGGATCTGTTTTTTTTGCTCTTCTTTATTCTTTTTTTATGTACGTATTATAGAAGTATCGGATCGGGACTCGGTATCGGTAGATACTCAAAATCAAATGACTCGGACTCGGACTCAAGGGCAAAAAAACCTGATCGGGACATCCCTACTGGAAACTGGACTCCTTATGACCCGTGATGGTTTTGAGCCCCTTCCACACACCGCTGACATTGTTCTGCTGCAGCTGATCCTCCATCCTCCTCTTGTAACATGCTTTTGTTAAAAGTACAACTAAGGGGAAATGCAATACCACATACTTTTTCAAAAGTAATATTAGGGATATAATAGCATAATTTATCTTTGGAACGAATATAATTTTTGTATCCATTTAATTTTAAATATAGTATTAGATATTTCAAAATCAAGTACATTTATTTAGTCGAATTACAAAGTGTTTTTTTTTCCTTCCAAATAATGATGTTTATTTTTCCAAATTAAATTATATTTAAATTTATTTATGTCATTAATGATATGTTCTTTTGGCATATTTATGGCAATCTATGGTAAACTAGTCTAGATAACCCTTCAGATTTTAATAATAAAATTCCCCCGTTTAAAGATAAGTCTCTCATTAGCCATATGTTGAATTTCTTTTTAATTGTGTTGATTAATGGGGTGTAATTAAGATTTATTCTTTCTTTTTGGTCTTTGCATATATTAACTCATAAATAAGAAAAATATTTTTTAGTTGGAATGCCACATAATATCCTGACAAGTTACTGAGCCTTTCTTTTAATGCAAACAAGTCACAATATTTCATATTTATAGATAACCCTGATAATATAGAAACTGTTAAGGCACTGATTTTAATTCTTAGATGTCTTTTAGAAAAATTGTCATATCATCTGCTAATTGTGAACATTTAATTACATTATTGGCCAACTGAAACGGATTGATTTTAATTTGAAGATTACTTGCATGACCAATAAAAATAACAGATCTCCCTGATTGACACTTATATTGACGCGTATATTAAATCTAGGATTGGTCCCAAAAGATAGTTTAACAGAACTATTGCAATTATTATATATTCTAACTGCACAGATAAAAATACTGCTTCTAAGTTATTTTGTATATTGTCAATATTAAAACTAAATAGAATTATTAAAATATTTGTTATGTTATTATATTTATATCCTCAAATTGTGTGGTTTCTTTTTTTCCAAAAAAAACAAAAAAAACATTGTTGTAAACATATTATATTATATTATATTGGCCTACAATCCATTTGTACCCTCATGTTTAACCCTCCTGTTGATTTTATTTATTTGAAATTAAATTAAAACTCCAAGATATGTGATGTCACAATATTTCTAATATCTGTTGTGTTTTTCTGTGAACCTCTTGTGGATCTGATGTCATAAACCAGAAGAACAACAGCAGCCGCCGTAGCCACGCCCACCAGAGTAGTGACGGCCAATCAGAGCACAGCTCCAGCAGGATTATTAAGGAATAATGATAATAGAATTACGATTTTCAACATGCTGACTTGTCTCTGTCAGGAACTCAAAATTGGGCTGAAAAACATACATACGAGAATAGAGATAATTTATTGAATCGCTTCATGTTAATAAACAGCCGAGGCTCGTATAGGTGATGCACAGCCACACAAAAATATGAATCCACTTGAAAACATTGATGGACCTCGATATGAACTGAATCAATATTGTTATCTCGTTAATGTGTTTAGCATCCTGTGACAAATAAATTAGAAGTTTCTAGACTATTTTAAGTCGTAAAGAGAGTTGTATATTAAAATCATTGTAGACCTAATGAATGATAGCTCAACAGCGCCCCACATTTGTTACATAAATCTGTGGTGAAAAATGTAAATGAGGCGTGTGCTAACTAAGAGCCGTTGGCTTAGAAATGAGTATGTCCTTCTTGTTTTTATGTTACTTTAAGTACATGTTCCCGGACTAATCAATCCGGTTCAGCAAAACATACGAGAGTCTGAGCCTGTCTAAACACCCTCACTTGCGGTCATGCACTTGACCATTTGTCTACCCGGTGGCGTAGTCGGGACAAGGGTGGCACAACGCCACGGTTACATAGGCAACATGACATATTTAGTTTGGCCAAAGTGTTCAAGAAGTCATTCCACCAAAAGCAGTTCCTAGAACTAAAATAGTTCCTTGTTCCTGTGGCCGAAAAACGGCTACTTCCACTATAGGTCAGTGTAATACAGTTAAGTTTAATTTTCAAAAAAATTACATTAGGTCAGTGTAATACAGTTAAGTTTGATTTGAAGGAAAATTACATTAGGTCAGTGTAATTGTGATAGACATGATTACAAACAGCTTTATTAATGTAATATTTTTGGAGGAACTATGAAAATGTTCCTCCAGTGCGAAAGCCCCTATTAAGACTGCAAGTGTTTTAAGATGTGTACTTACTTAATGTGACACACTTACTAATTGTGGTGCTTCATTTTTAAACGTTTTAAAATTTTTGTGTCAGGGTTATGTTTAGTTTTTTCTCTGTTTTAGTTTTTCCCTGTTTGCATGCTTGTTTTTTTCTTTGTCTGTTAGGCCATGTTTACACGAGAACGCTCGCGGGTGAAAACTTAAAAATATTTTATCGGATGTGCCTTTCGTTTACACGGCGACAGCGTTTTTGGGGCTTAAAAACGCAAAAAAGTGAAACCACCCTCCAGAGTGGAAATTTTAAAAACGCTCCACCATCGCGTTCCCGCCTTAAGGGTAAAAACGCAAAAGTCTGCTAGACAGTGAAGGCGTGCGTATGCGTTTATGTCACAGGCATGCGCCAGTACAGGAAAATAACAAAACATTATCAAACTAAAATATAGCATAGCATTAATTTCATTGACAAAAAAAAAAAAAATCTGTAATTTTTGAGCGACACGCAAAGAGCACCTATAGGGTTAAAGCAGCAGCTTTACCGTATTAAACATGAAAAACTGTGTCAGCGGCTCTTTCACTTTCAGTGCTTCACATCGCCACCTAGCCGTCTGGAGTGCACACTACATCGGATTTCACTCACTTTTGCGTCACCATATGCACGCTGATTTCAAGACTTCCTCTGAAAGCCCACACATTTTTTCTTTAGCTTTAGCTAACAAAGACATTTGGGATCCCACAGTAAACATACAAAACAGAGTATTAGGGCTACGTGCCACAGACTCAAAATAGCATAATTGGCAACTCATGTTTTTTGGCTGGCAGGAGACTCTGAGCTGTGTTGACTCAATGTCAGTCACATCACTGTCATTTTCAAGCTCCAAGTCTAAATGGAAAAAAACTAAAAAAAAAAATAGTGACAGTTTGAGGTTCACTGAAAGACATTACACGAATGCATTAACAAATTATAATCTAAAGCTGCATTTAAGCACCAAATAAATACCATTAACAAATATGGAAGACTTTTCTCTTTTTTTGCCTCTCCCCGATGGTCCATTACCTAAAAATAAAACAACAGGACAAAGTTTAACTTTCAGGACACTAAATTCTGTCCATTGATTCTAAGAGTGAAAAAGCAATTGGACATTATTTTGCATTATACATCCTAGTACTTGTATATACACAATAATATTAATTGTTATATGAATGTTTGTATCATACATGCTAGTAATTGTATATACAAAATAATGTTAATTGCTATATGAATTGTGTTAGTATGAATTACACCCACGTCAGATCATGCAGACCATAACAAGACTAAACCCGGCAGGTGTATTTGTTAGGTGTCTTTCCAAACCGAACTGAAGCACTAGTGAAAAAAAATATTAAAAAGGTAATAATCAAACATCATTACCCAATCTAGTTATTCTGGTTTGTGCAGCAGGGGGAAATAGCATAACTCTGTTTGTATGGTAGACAAACAGCCTTTTTGTAGACACCTCCTCTGTTTGTCAGCATTCACTTTTCCATTGTCAAATCACTGCTAACAAACATGATGTTGAAGAGCTTTGAGTTGCATGGCTTTTCAAAGACACTGTCAGTCAGTGTCCCCGACCACATCTATCCTTAGTGTTCTATTACAGTTTTGATTTTCATTGATCTTTAGTAGATATTACAAAGTAGTGTGAGTCACATGTTTCTATTGTTCGTATTGTGGTGTGTGAACGGGAAACTGCATGCGTGTTTGGGTACCTGGGGAAGTGTGTGACACGTTAGGAGCATATGGGACAGGACCTTTGACCCTAGTATTGACTTTTGGTGGTCTTAAGTGACAACTAAGTGATACACAGAAACTTAAAGGGGGGGTAAAATACTTAGTTTCAGTCAATCTCATGTTAATCTTGAGTACCTATAGAGTAATAGTGCGTCCTTCATATCTCCAAAAAGTCTTTAGTTTCATCATATTTATAAAATAAAAATACAGCTTTCCGATTCTATCCGGAAAAAGCCGAGGTCCTTGATTCTGGGCGTGGGCGGAGCTATAGAGTCAAGCGGGGAGCGCGTGATACCGTTGTACTTACATGAATGGGGTGTTTTATCACCGGGACCGCGCCAGGTTTTAATTGCAACCGGTTTGCAAATCCAGCGACGACCTTGTTAATAAAACATTCGTCACTGAAATGACCAGAACACAAAACCGCACTTGCCACACTCCTTTGCTGTCCCGGAAATACAAACTGCATCCACTGTTCCAGTAACACTGGGTTCTTTGGGAAGCTGAACAAGGTAAACTTTCCCTCACATCCCAAAACACACTTTTTTGGAGACATTCTTGACATCAACCATTCCTATTTAGCGCCGATGATGATGATTTCCGGTAGTAGCGCGTCGATATGCGATTGCGCTTGGGTCTTTCCATAGACAGTATATAAGAGGGTCTTTCTCTCCTCTGGTCGACGTGTGCGTGAACGCGCTTTTCCGAGAGCAATGCTCATATAAGGAGTTCCACTCTGGTCTACGTCATTAGATCTACGATAGAAAAAAAACAGCCGAAACGTGTTGCAATCCGGAAGTATGATTTTCAGCACAGAAATTCTCTGTTATTCGTTCAAAATAACTTTTCAAACTTTGGCCATTATTAGCATGAGAATCCATCTCTTTAACACTGTAAACAACTCTGAATACATGAAACACCATTGTACCCCCCCTTTAATTAACAATGGGACTCTTATCTATAGAGGGCACGGCAGAAAGAAACCTGCTGGAGAAAGACCTTGGATATGGTATAAAGGTTGCCCATTGCTTCCTGTCTAATGTCTCACTCACTCCACAGCGTGACAAATGTGTGGCGACTGAACCTTATTGAAAGAATTAATACTTTTTAAAAGACTATTTGATTGAGAGTGTCTCTTACGCAGTGATGATGTTTAATGAGTTTGAGTTTTTTTGAACAACTTCTTTTCTCTCGAATAAATCCCACTGCATTATCCATCAGCACACAGTTGTTAGCCATCTTTATCCTGGTTGTATTTTGGGATACATGCGTTTCAGTACATTGTCTTTCAGCAAGTCTTTTTGTGACTTGCACTCTCACCAATTTTTTTGATAACCTGTAAGTGGTTCTCAAATGGAAAACATGATATGTGGTTTAAAGAGCTGTGGAAGTTCGCAGCATCATCTGACAAGTGTGTGATGGAATGAATGTTGTATGTTGGAAAGGTGGGTCCATAAAAATCCACTGAGTTATCCACAAAGTGCTCCAGAATGTTGTGTGCGTATCCTAAATAAAACTCTTTCTTCCAATCTGCTTCACCCAAAATAATGTTCATACCAACATTCAGACAAAGAAAGTGATGGTCATCAGGAAGCACATCCTTTAACACTAGAACTGCCACAAGCGGCCATTTTGACCGCTAGATTCCAAACTCTATATCTTTAATGATAAATACCCAATTGAGAGATTAAAGCATTTATTGTATTAGGACATCTTTTAAAAACAAAACAACACCAAACTACATTTAAACAAGTTTAATTATACATTTATAAATAATAGTAGCCTACCGTAAATATCGCATATTCTCAACATAACTCAGAACAAGATAATAACAACTAAAAGTATCTTATTTAATTATAAAAAAAATATTTTAATATAATAACAGAGAAAATAGTCTAATAACACGTATAGAGAATATCTACGTAAATAGATAACGTAGTCAGGTATTATTAGGCTTTTTCTGATCAACAAATTTGATCTAATATACTTTTTGTTTGTAGAAATTAGCATAATATGCAAACACTCAGGACCGCTACTGACCTTTCGGTTGACAGTGAGAGAGACAAAGGTCAACCGCGGGAAATGTAACAAAAGAATACTGCAAAATTCAGTGCGGTCAATATGACCGTCAATGGGCAAAATAGGTAGCCTAAATATGTTCATATGTTTTTTTGCCTTATGTGTAATTTATATGAAAAACATTTTAAATGAAAATACAGACACTTTTAGGAAAAGTCAGGTACCAGCAGGATTTTATTTATTTATTCAACAAAGTTATTGCAGATATAAAACTCAAAACGGTCAAAATGACCGTCATGGCCGTTCTAGTGTTATAAGACTAATGGTCCGGTGTAGAGCCTGAACTGCACAAGCATGTCAGCAGTCGTTTCATGGTCCAAGACATACTAGGTGCATGTGGTCAAGGGGGAACTGTTTCACACACAAAACGCCAACTCTAACAAGAGGTGATATTTGTTTTTGATGGTCAGGGTATCCAGCTTGGTTGAAAACCTCATCTCTACTTTCTTCAGTCGGACCCTTTGTCAAGTAAACTACTCTTCCCTCAATCATTTGTGCAACTGCAACACATCGCTCACATCCATGCAGACTATTGTGACTTAATACATTTGAGAAATGACCTGGCTTGTCCATCACAGATGATGGCCTTCATTGTAACTGTGTCAAATTCTGGAATGGAATACCATTTGACATAGTTGTAAATAATAATTTATGATCATATATATATATATATATATATATATATATATATATAATATATTAAAAAAATATATAAATATATATATATGTTATATATTTTTTTAAATTATATATATATATATATCATGTTGCCATTCTGTACACTGAGATTTAGTAGCCTATTGATTTAACATAAATAACAAATACCTTGTGCGTGTGTATTCATTGCACCTATCTGTTCTGTTCAATGTTATTTTCATATGGAAGTCGATAGATATAATTATTCTACATATAACTGCATATTTGACGTTTATATCAAACCAAACCATTTGAAAATCGCTAGAAAATTGAGCAAATTATCCTTATTAAAAAGTATGCACCATTAAAATACAATGTTACGAGTGAGCGAGCTGACTGTGGCAAGATGGCCGCCAGGTGCGGACGTCGACCTCCATTGGCCAGCAGCGCGGACGAGACATCTAGCCTTTATCGTCTATGCATGAAATTACCAAAGCAGCCCAGTGTGTTAGCTGGGCTCCTAGTGCTATCATTAGTGTTCAGAAAGTGAACACACTTAATTCCAAAAACGTTTACTGATACCGAGAGGTTATAGTGCCATTTTCGATAAATTCATATTTAAAAGCGAATGTTTACCACGTGTTCGTCACATCTCGCTGCCGCCATGTTCGCGTGACGTCAGCGCTCTCGCATCTCGGCAACAAAAGTTGTGGACTAAAAAAAAAAATAGCTGTGGACTTCCGCGGCTCCGCATAAGTTGTAAATCCTATTTAGGAGACTTTTCTTGGCAGAAGTTGGAGTGTATAACTTTGTAGATGGACTAATTAACATTAAATCTTAAAAATAATATTGCACAGTTATAATTTGCAAGTACAAATGGTCACATTTACGATTTCCACTTGGAGGATGATAAACAGATGAAAAATCCCTACAGACTTGGAACGAACGAATGAGGGACCCGAGCAGATTCATAGTTGATTTGACTCTTTAGCTATAACGTTAGTAAACAACCACACGGAACACCCTAGCGACCGCATAGCACGTCTCTGAAACCTCAGACTACCTCGACAGGTGACCATTGCAAAGCTGGAGAATGTGCAGATCTTCATCAGTCCCCCAGAAGCTGGAGTTTGACGGCATCGGGATCCCTCAAGGTGAGATTTTATTTGGTAAACGCCTTTTTCAGACACATTTTGGGATTTAATTCCATTTCCCAACACTACTCTACTGCTTGAAATTTTGTTGTTTCAAATTGATATTTGAATTACGTTAGAATACGATTTAAACGGTCATTTACCGCATGTCTTGTATATTTTGGAGTTGGAGAATTTGCATACATCGTTTGTTAAGGTTCTTACGTAAATCTATTAAAGGCAATGTATACAAGAATAGGGTTATGGACCGTTATGTAGATAGCAATTAATTGTAGCCTATTCATGTTTAATTAAAAAGGCTCTGTCTTTATACCGCAAAGCACACTCATATTCTCTGTCACCATTAAAAAAGTATTTAGCCCTATATATACATTTAATAGACATTTCCTTATTTCGCCAATAATGTGTCCGGTATTTTCTGTCGGCTGTTTAGAATAAGAACCAATCCGATTCATGAATGAATCGTTCTTTTGAGTCGGTTCTTTTCAATGAATTGGCCAAACGGGTTAGCAGCAGAATGTTTTGAATCGAATTGCGATTCACTCTGAACGATTCATTAAAGGGATAGTTCACCCAAAAATTGTCTTATTTTTTAATTTTTTTTTGCAATATTAACAAACAGAACAATTCGACACATACAAGAAATATAAGCAATCTTTAAAACAAAAAATAAATTATGGTTCAGTATACATTAAAATAGGAAATGTTAAAGAAATTTAAATCTATTTAACAATAGTCTTGAAAAAAAAAGAGAAGAGAAAAAAAAAGAAAAAAAAAGAGGGCACAAAAAAAGAAAACACTCAGCTAAAGCGGCAGTTAATGGGGCATATTCATAAAGAGTGTTTTTGTGCCTCTTAACAGACACAAAATGCAATTAAAATGTCTGTCCAACATGAACAGGGTCCTTACATGACAACAAGTTAGCAACTTAAATTAACTTTAAATTCACCTAAATAGTGTTTTAGACGGCTAGCTGTAGTCTCGCGCTGAAGTCCCGTGGGAACTCTGTTGTAGCCGGAAAAAGGTAAATAGAAGTGTGCAGGTAGTGTGTGTGAAGAGTGATGATCGGAGTTGCTCACAAATGAAGAAGAAATGGTTCGTAACGTAACTATGGAGAATATAGAAGATTTTGAACGTGGAAGAGGCTTTTGAGTTTGATGGTCATCCTTATTTATTCAAACCCGAGTATACAGACGAAGAACTAGCCTCACACTCTTTACACACACGACGCTCCTCCTGCACACTTCTATTTACCTTTTTCCGGCTACAATGGGAGTTCCCACGGGATTCAGCGTGACACTACAGCTAGCCGTCTAAAACACTATTGAGGTGAATTTAAACAATGGCTGAGTTGCTAAACGCATCTTGTTGTCATGTAAGGACCCTGTTCATGTTGGACAGACATTTTAATTGCATTTTGTGTCTGTTAAGAGGCACAAAAACACTCTTTATGAATATGCCCCATAACTGCCGGTTTAGCTGAGTGAGTTCTGGGCATTAGCGGTAGCAGCTCTGTGTTGCAAGAACCAATCCGGTTAGGTTTTTTTCCTATAGACAGTACTCACTAAGGTATAACGATCAAGATTAACTTAAAAATTGCCCGGAGTTCTCCTTTTAAGGGAAAATATTAAACATGGCACAAATTCTGGATGTTTTCATTGCTTTCTTGTTAACAGAAGTTGAAATTGTATTTAAATACATCTTCAATTCTAGTGACTATAATGAGTTTTATTTTTCCAAAGAAATTTGAGCAACATTACATCAATCAACTTGCAAGTAGATTTGTCCACAAATAAAGACTGAGCAGCATAGGATAAGCGGGAAATCTCTTCTGCTTTAGTAAGCAAAGTTCTGCCTTTCAAAGATAGATCTCTTAACAACTAAAGGTTACATTTTTTTTGTGTGTTTTCTCCACAACTGAACTAAAATTCATCTGACGTTTTAGTTTAGTATCTTTTATTATTTTTATTCCTAAATAGGTAACACTTTCTTTGATGGGAATGTTTGAGATAGAGGTTGCAGCACATTTTTTTATCGGGAGTCATTCGCATTTATTAATATTAAGCAAAAGGCCAGATGCATTAGAGAAAGACTGAAGAGAGGTTAAAGCAATTGGGATCTGAGAGACATCTCTTAGAAACAATCCGGTATCATCTGCCAGTTGGCTAATAAACAAATCCGTACTAGCAATAGAAATTCCCTTCACAGGGCTCTCTTTGATATGTACATTTAAAAATTGTGGAGCTATTAGAAAAAGATATGGGGAAATGGGGCAACCTTGTCTTACACCACGCTTTAAAGAAAATCTAGGAGAAGTGCCATTATTGAGTCGGATAGAGCTATTACTATTACAGTAAAGCGTTTTAATACATTTGCAAAAGAAATTACCGAAACCCAATCTGTGCAGGGCTTGTAACATAAATTTGTGTTCTAAGCAATCAAATACTTTATAATAGTCAAGAAAGAGGATAAAACTATCAGTAGTAATAAGATCTGAATAATCCAACAAGTCAAAAATCAGGCGTATATTATTAGAAATATGTCTCTGATGTATAAAACCTGTAATATATATATATATAGCCTATATATATTTATTTTTGTTCAGGAAAGAAAAATACCGTAAGCACATCACCGTCAGAAGTGGGTAACAGCATTTTTGGCTTGTTGTGGCAAAAATTCATCAAACAAACATCACTGCGTAAGGGAGACTCAGAGTCAAATTATAAAATAGAAGTATTTATTCTTGCAAGAATAGGAGCAGTCTAATACACAGTTGTTACCCTGTGCAGAAGAGTGACACACCCCCAGACTGACTCAACTAGCTTTTATCTCAGTTTCAAGGCCTTCTTCCGCCAGAGCCTTCCTCCCAGTAGTTTTCCATAGACAAGGAAGCCATAACATTAGTTGGCCCACTAAGCCCCCCTGCACCAAATGGCCTTCTGACAATTAGGTCAGAGGTCCTTGTTCGTCTGTTCTCTGGAGTGTCTCTCCCTTCTGCCTTCCCAGGTACATAAACAGAATCTTCTCTCACTACAAGTGAGAGACACACGTGACATTCTTTGAATCATCTATATTTTACTAAAGATCAATGAATATCATAAAACTGCCACCACAGGCTCAAAGTGGAAGTTCCAGAATTCACGCACATAACAGTTCCAAGGTCAAGTCAGCGTAGCATCAGTCAATGCGGAATTCAGATCCGTTACCTTTTAAGCAGGAGGAAATATTTCCGTACCATCTACAAATGCTCGTCCGCCGACGAAAAAAGCTCTTTTGTTCTCTTTTCGGGCCTTTTCAACTATGGGCCAAAGCGTAATCCTCCTCGCTCTATCGGCCGGTGACAGATCTTCCGTGATTTTCAGTCGGTTCTCAATCAGAAACTCAGCGTCCTTGGCGGCACGCCAGACAGCATCTCGGTAAAAACGCGAGGTGAATTGGAAGATGATTCCACCAGCTTTATTATTTGAATTAACACGGCCAAGTCGGTGTGCCACATCAACTACAAATTAGGGAATTTATCTTTAAATTGTGGTAGAAGGCGTTGGCACACGTTGATAACCTCATGACGGACGTTTTCTTTTTCTTTCTCTGGAATTCCGTGGATTCTCAGGTTCCATCTGCGTGTGTTGGCTTCTAGATGAGCCAGGCGATTTTCTCGCTCAGTGGAGTTAATTTCTTCTTTCTTTGCACGCGAGTCAATAGAATCAACTCTTTTTTTAAAAACTTTTAACCTAGCTGCAGACAAACTCAATGGTTTCCATTAGGGATGTCAACGATTAATCGACGATCGATTAATTGTCGATAATACATTTAATCGATACAACTTCTCGATCATGGATTAAGCAGGTTCATGCTCGTGCGCGCTGCTCAACCGCGAAACAAAGCGAGCGCGTTTTGTTTGGGACCATTTTACACCTTCATTATGACTATAAGTTTGCGTGTTCATTCGCAGTCTTTTGTTTTGTGCAAATGTAAGTTGTAATATTGTGTTTATTTTGTGCATGCCTATCTTTATCTGATTTATCTTATATTGGATGCATCTCTTGAATTAACGTTGTAGTGCACGTGATCAGCTTCAGCTCAAACGGCACTGCATGCCTAATAATGACTACTGGGAGGACTGTCATATTACATAACATTATAAAGTAAAAAATTGTAATAAAACATTGTGCATTATTTGAGTTTAGTTGCCGTGTCGTGTTGCTCCTGGAAGAGCGCGTCCACAACATGAGTAATTCTGAATGAATGGCACGTAACTTAGTTCAAGTTGTGCATTCGCGTCATTTTGTGCAGCAATAATTTGTAATATTATGTTTATTTTGAATATATCTGATTAATCTCATATAGGATGCGTTTCTTTAGTTAAATAACGCGCTAGCAAATAAGTACTCCAGTTTAACGGCATATTCATTCAGCGCGCGCAGCTCAAACATAAATGCACGACAAATAATAACGATGAATAATTTGGGACTGACATATTACATAACATGAGAACACTATTGTATTAAATCGTTGTGATGCATTGGGTTTAGTTGCCGTCTTCAATGCGTTGTTCCAGGGAGAGCACGTCCACCGTCACACATTCAGCACGCATGAAGGCCTTTTTATGCTTCTGCGTCGTATCGACGGCGTACCCCCGCAGACCCTTCTGCGTCGACACGAACCCCTCCGCCGTAGCTCGACGTGCACCTCCAAAAAATTGTAACTACGCGTCGAGGCGACGCAGACCACAAGGGCTGTGATTGGTCACACCCCCACCCCCCCTAGCGTTCTGGTGGTGAAATGCACCGCGATGCAACACAACCCGACGCAGAACCATAAAAACGGCCACGACGGCGTAGCTACGGCGCGGAGTTGACACAGAAGCATAAAAAGGCCTTGAGGCGGCGGTGGTGACGCGCTCTATTAGTATTATATTTGATTATTTAATTTAATTATCAATCACATCGAAACATTTTACAATCCTACTAGCCCTTTATTTAGATTAAAAACCATTCTCATTCATTTGGTGAGGAACATCGCTTGTTGAGCAGGATTTGCCGACCCTGTCACACTGTTGGCCGTCACTGCAGCAGACGCATATGCAGTATTAAGGCTAAAGATTAATCGATTAAAGGGGGGGTAAAATACTTAGTTTCAGTCAATCTCATGTTAATCTTGAGTACCTATAGAGTAATAGTGCGTCCTTCATATCTCCAAAAAGTCTTTAGTTTCATCATATTTATAAAATAAAAATACAGCTTTCCCGATTCTAACCGGAAAAAGCCGAGGTCCTTGATTCTGGGCGTGGGCGGAGCTATAGAGTCAAGCGGCGGAGCGCCCGGGAAGGTTTGCTTATTATCGATCGTGGTGCGGTAGGCCATATTACTATATATATATATATATATATATAGTATTTGGTTTGCAAATCCAGCGACGACCTCGGCCTTGTTAATAAAACATTCGTCACTGAAATGACCAGAACACAAACCGCACTTGCCACACTCCTTTGCTGTCCCGGAAATACAAACTGCATCCACTGTTCCAGTAACACTGGGTTCTTTTGGAAGCTGAACAAGGTAAACTTTCCCTCACATCCCAAAACACACTTTTTTGGAGACATTCTTGACATCAACCATTCCTATTTAGCGCTGCTGATGATGATTTCCGGTAGTAGCGCGTCGATGCATAGATAATATATAGAGATATATGATGTCTATGCGCCGATGAGCGCGGTCTTTCTCTCCTCTGGTCGACGTGTGCGTGAACGCGCTTTTCCGAGAGCAATGCTCATATAAGGAGTTCCACTCTGGTCTACGTCATTAGATCTACGATAGAAAAAAAACAGCCGAAACGTGTTGCAACCCGGAAGTATGATTTTCAGCACAGAAATTCTCTGTTATTCGTTCAAAATAACTTTTCAAACTTTGGCCATTATTAGCATGAGAATCCATCTCTTTAACACTGTAAACAACTCTGAATACATGAAACACCATTGTACCCCCCTTTTAATTGATGGTTAATTTAAACGACGATCGATCGATCATGGGAATTTGTGAAAATTGACATCCCTAGTTTCCATCATTCCAGAGATTCGTTCCGTATTCCTACAGATCTCCTCCTTCATGTCTTTAATCACCCGCAAGTTTTCGCCAATCAACTTTTCCAATCCGTCTGATCTGTTTTTCACCAACTGAGAGAGCTCAGAGAGTTGTGTGGAAATAATTGCCGCATTTACGTTATCAGTTCTTTGAAGTTTAACGGCCGGAGAACTGCACGGAGTGTCGGGAAGCGGCGGAATCACACCTCCGCCAGCATAATTTCAGAATCATCATTTTGTTCACAATAATCATTCAAACCGTCCTTCAATACCCTGGATGCAGGAGTACTGTTATGTAGTTACCTATGATCACGCGCTTGAACTCGACAATCGACTACTTTGGACTTCGACCGAAAAAAAGGATGTAAATACAGGTATTTGCGCTGGCTGATATAACATCATTTTTATTCATATCTTTCACATCTACTGCAGTCAGATTCACTCGTGTTCACTATGAAGGAATCATCTAACATGGCTGGGCACTTAGTGTTTTTTTTGCAGCGCGTCTGTGTTGCACGTCACCATGCATCACGCACATGACCAGCGTCGGCCAATAGTGAGTCTACGTGGTGACGTGCGACACAGACGCGCTCCGCAAAAACACTACGTGAACTAACTAGTAGAGACACAGAGAGAAGGAAATGAATAGTGGAATAAAGTCGTTATTTTTGTTTTTGTTTTTCCGCACATAAAGTATTGACATCGCATGATAAACTTAATGCAGAGTCACTGTAGTCACTTGGACTATTGTAACGATGTTTTAATAACTATTCTGGGCCGGCGAGTTTGGGTCCCTCTGAAAGCCTATGGAGGAGTGAGACTGCCTTCAGATTTCATCAAAATATCTTAATTTGCGATCCGAAGATGAACGAAAGACTTACATGGTTGGAACAAAATGAGGGTGAGTAATTATTGACTGAATTTTAATTTTTGGGTGAACTAACCCTTTAACTGACTGAAAAAAATCTATTGAAATAGCCTAAATCTAAACATGTTCACGCATTGACAGTTGCCAGACAAAAGGCTATTTGTTATTTATGACCTGTAGCCTATGCCTCATTACTGATCTGAGCTTATCTTGAATTCGATCGAGTACTAAAAAACATAATTGCTGGATAATTTTGACTATAATAAATAAGCAGATTTTATCTGTCACTTTGGAGAAAGAGATTTTGAGAAATGTTCGCGTAGTTTCTCATAATAACGAGATCTTGTGTCGTAAAAACGTCATTTTCTTGGCCTTATAAGGACATGTGTACTCATGTACAAAATATGCCTTTGTCCACATAAAATTTAAACAGAACATAGCCTAAGTTGTTTATTTTTTACAACATTGTGTTCTTATTAACAAAATGTCAATCTTCGTCTTTATAACAGAAGATACAATACAATTAAAAAATCTTCAAGATACAGACAATCTTCGTATAACGGATTGTCATCTTATAAACAGTCCTTTGTGTGGGTGGAATAAGCAATGCTACAGTATATAGAAATATATGGTTAGTATTTTAATTTAAACTTATTTATTTTATTAGTTCATTAACTAATTATACTAATTCAACTAATTTAATGTAAAGAGCTGGATACTAATTAGTTAAATAATGTCAAATATTAAATGTAGGCTATTGATTACAGTTTCCATAGACTAAAGATTTTTCTAGACTAGCAGTCATTCATTTAAGCAATTATAACTAATCGCACGTTATAATTGCACGTTTATAGGCTTATGAGCCTATACAGGAGATACATGTATTGTTTTTATGTGTGTTTTCTTTGTAATATGGACCAATATTTACGTGAAAAAAAAAAAATCAATCCTGGCTGCATAGGCTATAGCATATTACGCGCTCAAGCGCATGCATAAAACTTGCCGCAAAAGTAGGCTAATGATAATAAATGTGTCTGAAAAAAAATAACGAAGCATTTTAATTGTTTATTAAGAAACCAGTCTTTTCTTAATCAGTATAGGTTGCCTGCAAACATCTCCATACATCAACGCTGTAATGTAGCCTAGATGTGCCTTTCATACGGACATGATTACATAATCAGATGGTACCGACGTACGTATTTGCTTTCGATTGCATTTTTTTTCGTTGGTGGACATTTTTTATAAGCTTTATATAGATAGGCCCTAGCTATATTTCTCATGTCTGTGAGGCTTGTCTATAGGCTGTTTTTCAGTTCATTTTTGAGACGCGCTCCAATTCACAGAGATCATGAAAGCGCGCCCCGTTCGTTTTCTTTTATTTGACAAAAGCACAACGTTTTCTTGTTGTGAGCTTACACAAATAAAAGTAGTTGCGACTGATGTATTATTCTTTTCTGTATGACCAGAAATGGAGTATTTTAAGTTATTTCCACTGTTGATAGGAAAATGCGAGTGATGGCACCGGCCCCTCCATGTCATGCAGTGCGCACTCCACACAAACACTCGGATATGCGCTTAATAATAGCAAATATTTCTGTTGCATTTTCTTGCGCCAGTTTGAAAAGGGC
The DNA here is from genome assembly GCA_033366665.1 of Phoxinus dragarum. Taxonomy (NCBI): domain Eukaryota; kingdom Metazoa; phylum Chordata; class Actinopteri; order Cypriniformes; family Leuciscidae; genus Phoxinus; species Phoxinus dragarum. Next base: position 106,921 of record JARPMJ010002394.1, read on the forward strand.
GGCTGAAACACTTAGCCTATACAGATAAACGACCAACGCTGGTGTTTTTCTTTAAATGCATTTGTTTAGGCTTTAAAATAAATATTGTTTGTGGGCTAATTATTTATTTTTATTTATTTATTTTAGTGGCTACTTATAATTTTTGTTTTTGTTTTGCATTGAATAGGCTACCATTTAAAGGATTTGCTGCACCGCAATGTCATCCTCCCATAGAAAGACACGTTAAGAGCCACCTTTATTTGCTTTATAATAAAGGGTTTCTATGGGAAGAAAACACTTAACGTGTGTTGTGGCAAAAATTCATCAAACAAACATCACTGCGTAAGAGACACTCAGAGTCAAATTATAAAATAGAAGTATTTATTCTTGCAATAATAGGAGCAGTCTAATACACAGTTGTTACCCTGTGCAGAAGAGTGACACCCCCCCCCAGACAGACTGAACCAGCTTTTATCTCTGTTTCAAGGCCGCCTTCCTGCCAGGGCCTTCCTCCAAGTAGTCTTCCATCCAGTAGTTTTCCATAGACAAAGAAGCCATAACACTAGTTTAGATTCATCACTAGTTGGCCCACTAAGCCCCCCTTCACCAAATGGCCTTCTGACATCTAGGTCAGAGGTCCTTGTTCGTCTGTTCTCTGGAGTGTCTCTCACTTCTGCCTTCCCAGGTACATAAACAGAATCTTCTCTCACTACAAGTGAGAGACACACATGTGACATTCTTTGAATCATCTATATTTTACTAAAGGTCAATGAATATCATAAAATCGCCACCACACGTGTAATTAAATGCGTTGCATTCATATTCTGGGCTCATCTGCTTTTCTGTAGGATAGTTTATTAATAAGGTGTGTACAGCATTTGATCTTGATCACTGAAGTAGCCTATTAAGCTTTTTCTTTATTATAAGGGTTTTCTATGGGAGGAAAACGCGTAACCTAATGTGCAATTAAAAGCAATGTTCGTATTGGGCTCATCTGCTAATCTGTAGGCTACACATGCTTTATTAATATGTGTACAGAATTTGATCTTTTAACATGAATGTCCATTGGGGGGCTGCTTCAGCTTTTTGAACGTAGAAGTGTGATAAAGACATGATTGGCTATCATTTTTATGGATAAAGGCATATTTTGTACATGACTACACTTTCTTTTACTGTCTATGGTCCTTATAAGGCCAAGAAAATATGTAGTTATAACGACTGTAGGGTAATATAGGCCTGTGTTGTAGCCTAGTCATTAAAAACGATTTAGTTTCATATTCATGTTTTAATAAAATAATATATATTTAAAAATTTCATCTGTTGATTATATGAAAAGTGAAAAGCATGAATAAGATAAGTTGATCCCGAAAATATCGGGAGACAAATGTAGTGGGCAGACATGATTTTGACCACTTCATTAAGTTTGCTTTCTTTAAAGTGAACTTTGTTTTGTATTAATTGTATCTTAATTTAAATCAATGTTTCATCAATCAATTTCCTGGGTTTAATAAATAAGAGGTAAATATAGCAGGCAATATAATGAGGACACGGAGGCGCCGGCGGGAACTGGAGCTCCTCTCTTAAACCGAAACTCAGCATATAAGCTACTAGCCTCACAGACCTGAGAAATATGTCTATTAAAAGCTTGTAATGAGAAGGCTACTTTTATTATTATTATTTTTTTAAATCAAAATCTCTCTTTTAAAATTTTTTTTTTTTAACTCTAACTTGGCACAATTTCTGGAAAACTGTCAGTGAAGTCGCGATATGCAAATTAGTTTAAAGGATAATTCCGTTATTTAACATCTTGAGTCTATATTGTAGTTTGTTTTGGATGAACAAGAGTGGTAGACAAAATTTTTTTGACAATGGTTCCTCTCTCGAGTTTTTTACTATAAAAGAATTGGCCATGGACCCATTTAACATTGGAGTCAATGTGCATGTCCGAAAATGTCATTAAAACAACCTTTAACATTAGTTTTCAAAACTGTTAAACTCACCGAGTGATTAGTGATGTTAGTTGATGTTCCAGAAACAAAAAAGTGTTGCGAAATTCAGTTTCTGTCGTGTTTTTATTCGTCATTTTGTAAAATCCCATTGAATTCTGTTGAAGGACTGAGTGCTCGTTAATATCAGGTTAATATAAATGCGCTACCCGGAAACGGAAAGGGGGCTGTTTACAGACTACATGTAGTCTTTTTTGCTCGCTTCCGTTTCTCATAAGGCTAGCGAGCAGAGCAACTGTGCTCCGGGAAAGTAAGCGAAATAAACAAACAAAACCTTCATTAATTGTTACTTGTAATATGAAGTTGAACTCGACTGTGACCGTGAGTGTCCCGCGAGACATAAACATCGGTTATCGCCATCAAGTGGTTGGGAGTGTGCTAACGCTTCAGATTCAAATATTGAGCGGAAGTTACACAGTTGTGAAGTGTCTGAAAAAATAGTTCCACTATAGCAAAATAAACGGATTGGAATCATATATTGTTTATAATCATCAACGAACACCACTAACCACTCGGTGAACATTATTGGCTGTTTTAATGACATTTTCGGACATGCACATTGACTCCAATGTTAAATGGGTCCATGGCCAATTATTTTATAGTCAAAATCTCGAGAGAGGAACCATTGTCAAAAAAATGTTGCCCACCACTCTTGTTCATCCAAAACAAACTACAATATAGACTCAAGGTGTTAAATACCGGAATTATCCTTTAAATTCATACCTATAATCACCTTGATCAAAGTTGTACTTTTTTTTTTTACACTGAATCTTGAAAAAAAAAATAGACTTTTTTTTTTTTTTTTTTTGGCTGTTACGGCAAACCAAAATATGTTTAAGGATGGCCTGAGCTAGAGTATATCGCGAAGATATAAAGGGATAGCAAAATCTATTGGCAAGGGTTGCAGGAATGCACTAAGAAGGGCCTTCTCTCCATTCTGCCTTTTGTCTGATAACCGTGTTTACATTTAGGCTATTTCAATAGATTTATTCAGTCAGTTAAGCCAAATAATTGGGTAATCAAATAGAATGCATATAGACTATTAATTTTAGAGGCAAACAAATACAGTGTGGGTAAAAAAATTAATGGATTTCCTGCCAATCAGATTTAGCACCACCCACAGGGGAAAATCGGAATATCAAGAGTTTTTCTGATTTCCGTGCAAGAACGGGTAAACCAAAAATCAAGTCATAATTTCGTTTTCTCGTTTTTATATGTGAAAGCAAAAACAAATGAACGAACAATACCCGGACCCTTTAATGTCTGACCATGAATCTTTTGGAGGAGATTTTCACTAGCAACACGATACAGAGAACGAAAAGAGCCCTGCTCTTTACTGACAGCCATTTGAAACCAAACTAATGCATTGTCTGTCAGTGTTGAAGGCCTTTATTAAGCTGAACTTATTTGTGAATGACTCTTTACTGCAGATAAAACCATTTTAGACCTGAATTAAAAAAAATATAGGTCCCACTTTATATTAAGTGGCTTAAGTACCATGTACTTACATCGAAAAATAAGTACAATGTACTTATTGTGTTCATGTTTTATTGTAAAACACTTTTGCTGCTATTGCGGTGTGATACGGGTAAGGTTAGGGACAGGTGTGCTGGTAAGGTTAAGTTTAAGGGTGGGTAAAGGTGTAAGAAAGGGTCAACAGTGTAATTACAAATGTAATTACATACATTAATTACAGCTGTAGTTACATTTAGGTATTTAAAAAATATAAGAACAATGTAAAAACATGTATGTACACAATAAGTCCATTGTATCAAATTATTAATTTCAATGTAAGTACATAGTACTTAAAGCCACTTAATATAAAGTGGGACCAAAATATATATTAAAAAATGTAAAGTAGCCTATCTGTGATTTTAAATGTTTTATTGATTTTCTAAAATTGGATTCAGCTTGATTTGTTGCTCTACTGTGAGATCTATATTGCCCATCTGTTAACAGTAGAGCTACAGTATTCTTGAACACTAGAGAGCGCCAGACTAGTAGTGTAAACACGTGGTATTATACACTCTAACTCCAGGGGCCAGTTGGTCAAACGTAATCTGACCGCATTTCGGCTATCGGATTGGATCAAATCTTGAAATGGGTTTTTCAAAAGAAAAAATATTCAGAAATAAGATAAAAAAAAATCCAATCTTGGTTTTTGATCTGGATCAAATCATCAGTTTGTGTTCACATTTTTAGGGGATACCTTAAATCCAAAAAATCAGGATTATACCGAATTTTAGGATATACACACATTTTTGTTTTGCTTTTGATTAGTTTAACTGTTAAAATAATACATTAGAAGTAGACATTAGGGTGTATATTAAGCCTTTCGGTAGCCTACTGTAAAGTAAAAAAAAGAAGAGATTTTGGTGCTATGAAATAATCCCCAAACAGCTGTAAAAATCAAACAAAAAATATATTTCATTCAAAGAAAAAAGTGTTTTATCACTGTTTCTAAACCTCATTCGCACAATTATAAGATATGAACCAGTCAAAAGATCTTTGCAAGCGAACACAGTATTTTTTTGGTGAACGCTATACAAAACTTTCCTGAGGAGAACGTAAAAGCATGAAATATTTTTGTATTTCTCCATCTCATATTGTTTACATCACCATGTTCCGTAGAGCACCAGTATCCAGATTTGGTAATCGGGAAAAGTGTACAGTAGGTGGTCAGGGGTTTATCTGGTTATCATAGCCTTGTTAGGCTCTGCAGTTATATATGTAATTTCACCATTTTACATAAAAGTTTTTTAAAAGTTTTTCTTTCCTTTTTGGGGGGTGTGGGGGGCTTTAAACAGTGTAAAATAGATGTGTTTTTCACTGTCTGCTGAAAAAAAGTTTTAATTAAAATAACAATTATGCTAATAAAAAATGTTACCACTTTAAGAAACTCCCCAAAATTGATGAAATCAAAATAAATCATCACTTATGCATGATGCACTGAAAATATCACAAAACACAATCAATATTGCAACTGCCAGTAAATAAGACATTGCATTTATTTTAAAATGATTCACTTGTTTGTGTCTTTGCTAAAAAATATAGATGGACTTAGGCTTGATAAGAATAGTGGAATCTTCTTAAAACAAGTAAGTGTTGCTGGGGCTGCAAATAACATTGAAATTAACACCTTCTTATCTGCAGGATCACAGCATGAGTGTGAGGTCATGGAAATATAGAGAGATGCAAATGCTGCTAAATATCAATCTTATATTTCACATGTGTAAGTGTATGATGCATTTTAATATTTCTCATTCACACAGAAAAATCTCACAGAAAGTATATTTTTATCAAACATTTCATTCTATACTTTATCTTGCAATAAAACATTGTTTTGCATAAAGAGGAAGTAAACTGTGGAAGTTCTTCAACCCCACTAGATTCACAGAAACACACACTCACACTATTCACAGAATAAACACACACTCACAAGAACACACACACACTATTCACACATCAAGACGAGCAACACTGATGCACATTAACCACAAACGTCCATTTAATAAAACATGTTCTTCATGCACACGCTCTCAACTGATGAAACCACATTTATTTCCAGATCTAAAACTTGAGGCCTTCTGTGGTTTGAGTCTGTTGAAAAATACAACCAAAAGTATCGGTTTGCTGCTAATATTTATCATGAAATTAAACGTGTACTGTTATTCTGCAGATTTATGTATATCGATCAGTGGCGGACTGGGACAATAATTCAGGCCGGGAATTTGACTCCACTGCCAGGCCACCACTGCTGCTGCAGTTACCACCACCCTATTCATGTAATCTACTGGACTGATAAACTTGTAGGCTAACCCTATAATGTAACAGGTAGACTACCAGATGCAATATAAATGAATAAAAAAATAACCCTTACAAAACTCACTAGGAATACACCATTTATACTACCAAACCATGACAAATAGAAAATTGCCTTAAATTGGCAAAATAATAAATAAACAAACAAACATTGTAGGCTACATATTGTAGACTAGAAATGAAAAATCTAAATAACTAACACTGTATTCTTTTCCATACCATCTACTTGATTTATTTATTATTTAAACAATTTGACCCACTAACACTATTCTGTCTATATTTATACATTTTAATTATTATATAAAAAATATGCTACATGTAGACGAAACGAGACCTGACACAGCACCACTTACATATTGTTGCTCGTTTGTTGGTTTAATTTGATCTATTGTGATTATCTAAGTGATTTGTATGTAGTGTTATAATTTTGTCACCTATTTTTAATTTAGTCTTAGTCTTGTGCCAAATGTCTTAGTTAGTCTTAGTTTTAGTCAACTAAAAGTCTCGTCATTTTAGTCTAGTTTTAGTCAAAAGAAACTCAAGGTATCTTAGTCAAGTTTTAGTCGACTAAAAGTCTCGTTATTTTAGTCAAATTTTAATTAGTCGTCAAATTTAGTCAAAAGAAACTCAATATTTCTAAGTTTTAGTTAAAACATTTTAGTCCTTTTTTTTAAATAACAAATTATTTCTGAGATTATTTCTGATAACCATTTCAGTCAAATAGTGTTTCACACATCTCAAATATTGGTTAATGTCATAATTACCTGAAAAAAATGTAATAGATTTTTTTAATGCAACTAGTTTTTAACATTAATCTGTTCATAACAGATGAATATTCTATCTCCTGATGATGGCAAGTAGAGACGATTGGAGACGAAAATGAAGAGAGATATATCTTAGTTTTTATTTTATGCAAAACATTCTCGTCTTTTTTCGTCAACAATAATGCATGTTAATTTAGTCTTAGTCAGCGTTTTTTGGACATTGGTGCAGTCTCGTCATCGTCTCGTCTTAGTCATGGAAAGCGTTTATCTGCCAAATTATTACAAATATAATGTAAATGTAATCTTGACCGACCTGTTCCCTTACTGGCGAACATGGCTGAGATTTTGCAGAAGCTTACCGAGTCTGTGGCAGGGCTTTTTTTCCTTTTTAAACGCTCCCTCTCTGCTCCTCCTTTGCGTTACGCTCCATTTTTTGAACTATTTAGTCAGATATTAGGCAGTGCTTCGTGACGTTGGGTGGGATTGTCATTTTCACTCCGCCATTATGATTCGTCGATTGAGAGATCCGTCAATTAATTCGTAGTTGCACACCAGCCTATCCAACGCATTCTCATCCTAGGGCGTCATATTACTGACACTTTTGACAAATATCTGCGTCTCATATTGACGCTAAAGGGTGCCATGTGCGTTGGATGTAAACGATTTGTCAAAGCGTCAGTATATGACGCCTTGGGATGAGATCGGGCTGATCGTCTGCACAGCGGCAGCCGGCAGGCCTTTTTTTTTTTTTTTTTTTTTTTTGGCAGCCGGCAGGCCAGAACGACCGTCAGGCCACCGGGAAATGTCCCGGTGCTCCCGATGGCCAGTCCGCCCCTGATATCGATCAGTGACTTTCGATCCGAATGTGCTGCTAAAACACACAATGGCTGTTTAACATCAGCTGGGATTTCCTGAACATACACAGAGTAAAACTGAAAAATACTCTGCTTAAAATACTTGTGAACAAATATCTGAGCCGTCCCATGTGAGCTTTAACATCAGTACCATAGAGATGGTGTTATCTATGTAACTTTGCACTCTCCCCATCAATTTGTGTTAAATTCAGATATGTATGATAAATGTCTGGTAAATGTGGATGAGTTTTGGGCTTCAGAATCCAAAGTAAATGTTCAAAGCTAGAAACTCTTGAATACAATCCGGTTAATGTCCCATGATGCTCAACTATCTCTGTGTTTTTTTTTGTTTTTTTTTTAGCTTTGAACCTGTACTATAACTGAAACACACATTACCATGCAGGATCACAATAAACAGAAAAAAAAACACAACACGACTAAAAACATATTTGAGAGAAAAGTAACATTAATGTTCAGAGTTCACATGCACTTTGACCGGAGTTCTCCTTTAAGAAATTGGTTTATTGCTGCATTCAATGCAGTGTTAGCGTAATGCTCTTAACCTGCGTACACAATGGCCGATATCAGTAATCGGCTTTAATCAAACATTTGTGTTACTTTAGTTCTCACACACATTCACTCTTCAGAAAACAGTAATATAACGCAGCTAATGCTTTTGCATGGCCATAAGCTGCTACTAATGCAGTGCATATAAGCACGAGCAACGCTTTCAAATCTTAAACCGCCTGGTTGCAATACCGGCTTTCTAGTGTGCATGAAAACCCTATTGATAAGAAAATCATTAATGAGAAAAAAGCCTCACAGAGAGTTTAATTAACGTCTGGCGACGACACTGCGTATATCACCTCATCCTCCTGTTTAACCCTCTGAAAGAAAACACACACAGAACATACAAAGAGACAAATTGTCAATATACATAGTATGCAATGGTAAGTTTAGTACAAAAAAATGCTAATAATAGAGCTAGAATTGAAACGCTCAAAGAAGAGAAAAGAGAGGTTAGTTATGGCGCTTTTCCACTGCATGGTACGGCTCGGTACGGTTCGACTCGGCGCGGAACGGTCGGCTCACTTCGTCTTTTCCACTGCGTGGTACGACTCGACTCAGTACGGCACGGTTCGGTTCGCTTTCCACTGCAGTTAGTACGGCTTCAAGTGGTGGGGCTGATCGTTAATAGTTGTAGGTCCGGTGGTAGCCGTGTGCGGCTAAGAGCTGTGCTACTTCCGCTCCTCGGCAACCAACGAGAGGAACGTCTGCACCTCGTCCACTGACCACGATTTCAGCCATTTCTTGTGTGATTTTTTTAAAAACTTTTTTTGTCAAGTAAATACTCTAAAAACAGGTGCTACCACGTTGGCTTTTGTCTGGCTATTTAAATCTAGCGGGTTTAGTGTCTCGTGTCGAAAATACAATGACGCTGAAGTGACGATTCTGTCTGACCAATCAGTGATCTGCAGTGTTTTCACGTCACATTTAGTATCGGTACGGTACGCTTCGAACCTTAATGGCGCTTTTCCACTGGATGGACCAGTACCAGGCTCGCCTCGCCTCAACTCGACTCGCCTTTGTTTGGTTTTCCACTGTGTAAAAGTTGTTCCGGAACCTGCTTCCAGGTACTTTTTTTCGTATCACCTTCAGCGAGGTTCTATGCGAGTGAGGCGGATACTAAACTGTGACTTGACACACGGCAGACTACTGATTGGTCAGAGATAATCGTCACTATTCACTGCGTCATTGTTGCACGCGGCAGACGGAGTATCCAGAATAACCCCGACATTTTTTAATAGTTTTGCCAGAGATTGCGTGATATACCCATTACTAATATTATGTAAAACAGCATACACTCGATTTCCTCCATTGTCCTGTTTGTGTGTGGTAGCGGGTGTGTGTCGCGTCGCTATGACGACCAGGTACTATTGTGGAAGTACTATAGCGATCTTCGCCCGTGACGTCACGACGTGGTTACGTATGGGGTTATTATTGTTGCAATATTCCAAATAAATAGATTAATATTCACAAATAAATGTAAAGAGATTCACAAAAATGTATCGAATGCACAAATGAATAGATTAAGATCACAAATAAATGTAAAGAGTATCACAAAAAATTATAAAATTCACAAATAAATAAAATGAGATTTGCAAATAAATAAAAATATTTACAAATGTTCTTATTTTACAAACACAACTCTGCCTGGCATTTATTTGTGAATCGGTTCCTGTGCATTTGTAAATCGCTGCACACATTTGTGAATCGGTTCCTGTGCATTTGTGAATCCCCTCACGCATTTGTGGATTTTGAAACACTTCTAGCGCAGGACGTGCAGAGAAATCCACAAATAGGTGGACTCCACCCACCGCCTACTCAAGCAATCAGATAACGGCCACATCGAGCTGGCCAATCGTAGCACGTTATCGCTTCAACCAATCTCGTTTGGCTTTAACACTCGGGGGCGGGAAGTGGGAACTGACTGATTCTTGCATCCATGAAAGGAGCACTGGAGCGCAGTAGTAGCGCTGAACTGTGTGTGGTAAAAACACTCTGTTTTCAAAAGATCGTTGGAGTTTAAGGCCTCTTTATATTTCCATCAGGATACACTCAGGGAATTATGATAATCAGAGATCCCGAGCATCAATCAACAGTCTCTACACAGTGACCGGCAAGAGGCGCGACACAGCGCGTCAAAAGCAAATAGGACAAATGTTTTTGCACATTCGCTTTGCCCAGTGTAGATAGCTGGCCAACCGTAGCACGTTATCGCTTCAAACCAATCACGTTTGGCTTTACACTGGGCGATCTTGCTCTTATATAACTGCTAATTTATCATATCATTCATCTGTATGCATTTGCTCAAATAGGAAGTGTACGCGCAAAGGCCCATAAAATTGCAACAGCAAAATATGTTTAAAGTTTGGATTTTGTTAGAATTACACCATTAGACTGATGGTCAAGCCAAGCCACAATTTTTATGAGCCTTGAAAAAAGCCAGAGAAACAGCACTTTACATCTCTGTTATGGGAACAACGCGTTATGGACGCGTCACGTTATTCAAGATAGAACAGAAAAGCATCAAGTAGCTGACTAATGAATAACTGGGGTTCAACCCATAAATAGCTATACTATTTAAACTCTGATACACAGAGTTTTTCATTTGCATTGCAAGATTTTTATTTGCAGCATCGACCCCAGTAAGTTACTAGCCTACACGCTGATGCTGAGGCTCGTACTGTTAATATGGGTGGTCATTTGGGCTTATATTTGGTATTCTACATTACAATTTATTTATATCCTATTGCTATTTGTCACCGCGATTGTGCTTTAAAAGGCAAAATCGTATAATGTCATGCATCGTGTCTACCCCGTGCGAGGCAATCTACACTGGGCAAAGCGAATGTGCAAAAACATTTGTCCTAATTGCGTGAAGTAGCCGCTACATCAGGAGTGCGGGCATCGTTTACTATCAATGAATGCCCCGCGTCCGTACACTATCACGAAATATGATTAAGTAACCAGCACTAGAGAAAAAGTAGGCAACGATCAGAGCCGTTAAGAGTACGATTATGCATATAAAGCTAAGCAGACGTCACATATAGGGAATATGTGTTAACATTTCACACATGCTAGTTTTACATGATTTAAACTGCAGCGGCAGCAGTGAATAGACGTGCCTATTTGCTTTTGACGCGCTGTGTCGCGCCTCTTGCCGGTCTCTGTGTAGAGACTGTGATGATGCTCGGGATCTCTGATTATCATAATTCCCTGAGTGTATCCTGATGGAATATAAAGAGGCCTTAAACTCCAACGATCTTTTGAAAACAGAGTGTTTTTACCACACACAGTTCAGCGCTACTACTGCGCTCCAGTGCTCCTTTCATTGATGCAAGAATCAGTCAGTTCCCACTTCCCGCCCCGAGTGTCAAGCCAAACGTGATTGGTTGAAGCGATAACGTGCTACGATTGGCCAGCTCGATGTGGCCGTTATCTGATTGGCTTGAGTAGGCGGTGGGTGGAGTCCACCTATTTGTGGATTTCTCTGCACGTCTGCGCTAGAAGTGTTTCAAAATCCACAAATGCGTGAGGGGATTCACAAATGCACAGGAACCGATTCACAAATGTGTGCAGCGATTTACAAATGCACAGGAACCGATTCACAATGTGTGCAGCGATTTACAAATGCACAGGAACCGATTCACAAATAAATGCCAGGCAGAGTTGTGTTGTAAAATAAGAAAACGTTGTACAATATTTTATTTATTTGCAAATCTCATTTTATTTTTTTGTGAATTTTATAATTTTTTGTGATACTCTTTACATTTATTTGTGGATCTTAATCTATTCATTTGTGCATTCGATACATTTTTGTGAATCTCTTTACATTTATTTGTGAATATTAATCTATTTATTTGGAATATTGCAACAATAATAACCCCATAGTTACGTGCGCTCTGGTTGGCAGAAGAAAAGTATTGACTGCTTGCAGCGCAGCGCAAACACAGAAGGAAAATGGTTGTATCGTGCTGTGTTAACAGGTTCGATAAGAGTAATAACCCCAAGAGCTTCTACCGCGTACCTAAACAGCCTGAATCAAGAAAGAAAAGCTTTGAATTTCTGCAATTAGGCGTCTATACCCAGCGGAAACCAATGGGAGCCAGCGGACCACGATCGCATCTGCTACCTACATTTTGCGTTAAAAATTAAAACTAATTTTGTAAATAATGTTACTAGTAGGTTCTATCGCATTGATGGGTTAATTAATGAATGAATAACTGTACAAAATACCGCGGAAGACGTGTCCAAAGTGTTTGTTTACATAACCTTTTGTGTGCATGCTGTGACTGCGCAATGGAAGTATATAATACCACTGACATACCCTTATAAATTAAGGGCAAATAATTGTTTTTTCATTCATACATTTTTACGTATATGTTAACCAATGTTATATATCAGAGGTAAGATCATTTTGATTCAAAATATAGCCCATGGATAAATTACACCTGTATTTTTACTCTAGTTGTAACACATTTGCCAGTTATCCTTAGTTAAAACAAGTAATATTCGTAATTATGACTTACTTATAGGCATCTAAAGATTTGTACGCCTTCATCGACTCTCTGGTAAACATAGATGCGTGTCGATGAGATACAGGTAGATGTCGCCGAATGTCAAATCTGGCCATGTGTCCGGGCTTTTGCTCCAATTCTCACTCAGGTGATATTGATCAGGCAGAGAACATGAACCCTGGTTATATAAAAGCTTAACCTTATATCTCCTTTTTGGTTCTTCGGACAAATAATTAGCATATGCTGACAAAACACAGGTAGACTGCTGCGAGTCTGCGACATGTTTTGGTTCTTTTCTGCCAACCAGTTCGCGACCACGCCCATATCGTGACGTCACATTTTGACTCCGGCGAACATCCCA